>CM076572.1:912212622-912319671 GCA_034641835.2 Pinus albicaulis
ACTTGCACCATCGGCAAAACCGATATAAGGTGTTGACGAGGGGTCCCTCTGAAAGGTGCCACAAGACAATAAATGGGAGGAGAAAGAACAATGTTGGCAACCTGAGCGCACAGTAGAAATCAAATGCACTCTGCGGAAGGGAGTGATCTAGGTAGGATGTCTACTTCCCACATGCCACCGATGAGGGGGAGTGTGGGAGCTGCTGGAGGTGTAGCTTGAGCTCAGGCTGTATAAGTCACCAATGGTATGGATGATGGCATCCCGTTTATGGGCGAGAAAGATGAAGTCAGGGGTGGACATGGCTTTCATGATGTCGTCGTCACAACAGGAGGTGGAAGGACAGGAGGAACGGAGACCACATGACACGGCAAGGCTACCTGACTCATCATCATGAGAAGAAAGGCTCACATGCACATCATCGTGAGGGATGACGTAAGAACAAGCAGATGAAGGATCCATTGATGTTGAGCTCGGGGTGATCGCTGAAAGGAGGTCAAATGAAACAACAGGAGAAGATTCAGAGGGAGCTTCTGCCGAGGGTCTCAAGGATGATGAAAGGTAGAGGATGGTGACCGCATCCTCTGTCATTTCGACATCAGGGGGGAATGTCAATAAGAGCGGGTAAATCCTCAGTCTGGCCTGCAGCATACTGTGGAAGTACGGGAGAAGCAGATTGGTTCTGTTCAATCTCGTACTCCCGAACTACCTCTAAAGAGGCACGATAGTGCATAAGGTGGGGACAATGATGAGAGTAATGGCTATGGAGACCACACAAAGCACAAGGGTGTTTGGTGTGAATAGTCTTGGTGTTCTTGGTTGCCGTCGATGACGAAGCAGAGGTTTCAGGGACCGTAGACTCAGGGAACGCGAAATTAACCATGGGCTTACTGCGGGGCAACTCGGGACAAGTATGGGTGGCATGACTGAAAACATCACACAAAGTGCAGGGCTTTGGAGGTGGAGGAGGTGCAGGGTCAGTCGGGGTAGCTTTTTCCTTTGAGGCCCTTTTGCGAGCTCTTCCCTTCTTACCCGAAGTAGTCGCAACAGGAGGCGGTTCCTGTTGAGGTGGCTGAGGCACTATGACAACAAGGGAAGTTAGGGGGACCGGTTGAACCGAGGTCAAAGCAAGATAAGGTTTGGGTTGAACTGGAGGGGTGGTGGGTGAAGGATCAAGGTACCAAACTAGAAGCCCAATGGTCAAGTTAGGAAGAGAGAGGGTGGCCATGACAGGTGCCGTATAGATGCCTGGTGGAGGGACTAGGAACGGTATCTAAACAGAGGGGTAATGGCCAGGTGGGATGGCTCCTAAATGGTTAAGGCCTGGAGGAACAGACCCGGGAGGATAAAGAGGCTCATGAGTACCAGTTGAAGGGCCAGGAGGAGGAGGTCTAAAAGGTTGCATCGAAGGGCTAGGAGACGGTTGCAGAGGGCGAGGGGGCTGCTGACTAGCCGAGGCGGGCCTCTTGAGAGAAGCCCGAGACGATTGCATCATGAAAACATTCGATGAGCTGGGATCAGAGATGGGAGGAGGAAGACGAGGGAATTTACCAAGCAAGGAGGAGTCCTTGTAGACACCGGTGAGACACTGGTCAAAGGGTCGATGGTTTGCTTATTGGCCAACCGAAGAAATAGTGGACTCAGGGGAGATATGAGACTTCGGTTCGTAATACGTCAACTGGTCAATGGTGACTATATTTCCATTATGGGGGAAGGACATCTTACGGTGGATCGCGGAAGGGACAACAGACATCGCATAAGTGTAGCTACAACCCAATATAATGTTGCAATCTAAGGTGGCATCTATCACTTCTACATCAACGCAAACCGTCTTGCCCGCAAGAGTGATAGGACAATTGAGGAATAAGCCAATGGGCTTGGAGGCGTGGCCATCCCACACTCGGAGAGTGATCGTGGAAGGAGCCAACTCAGGAGATTCGTGTTGTTTCCAAACTGAAGCGGACATCACGCAGGTGGATGCCCCCTCATCAATAATGCACCGAGAAACATTAGCTTTCCGGATCTTGACTGGGATTTGGAAAGAGACGGAAGTAAGGAGAGGAGGATGTTCTGACTGGTCAACATCAAAGACAATCAATCAATCGTTAGAAGGATCTACAACGCCCACGGCCGATAGAAGAGCTTTTCGTTGTGAAGGGCACGACTGGAGGAGTTCCAGCATTGAAATGGCAACAGGGGATTGTGCCAAATCATCGACTATGTTATACGAATGGGCGACTTTGCCAGAAGTAGAATTTCAACGCAGTGGTCCCTTAGGGATCTTGGTATGAACCTCCGCCCTAGGCTGAGGGATCTGTAAGGGACCGAAGAAGGCGACTCGAAGACAGACGTAGCGAGAGGCTTGTTGTACTGATGGGACCAAGTCTGAAGATTGATGTCTACGATTGAAGGTTGATCGGATTTCATCATGAGGATCTGGTCATTGGGGTACCAGAAAAAAGATGTTGGGTAAAAGTGTGGTAAACAGTAGGTTGGGCAAAGAAAGGAGGCATGTTGTATCCTGAATATGTGCTACCGAGAGGGGAATAAATGCAAAAGGTGTTGGCCCCCTCCTGAGGAAAATTAGAGCCCATGGGAGGTTGAGCAATGATGACACACACACGGCTCAAAGGAAAAAGAGACCGACAAGGTCAGGGAGGTGCAAGATCAACTGATTACAATGTCGAAACAAGGGAAGGGAGGTGCAGGATCAATTGATTTCAATGTTTTAGAGTCTTTGCTTGGCATTGTTAACCAAGCCCTTTTTCGCTTAGGGTGTGTGGGTAAAAGTTTGTAAATTTTAATTTTTAAACCCAGACATTTGTAGAGAAAATAAAAAAGTGTGCTATATAGTTGTAAATAACCTGCAAATGAAAGTATATAAGCCTACAAAACATAAAATAAATAGCTAATAATGCAATAATATAAACCCAAGAAGGTGGGCCTCTCAAAAATTGGTATATAGGTGAGTGAAAAAACTAATCAAAACACATTAAACAGCCAATAGATCTAAGGTCAGAAGGGACAGGGATCTAAAGAACAAAATCTGTTAGAAAGTGGCGCAGAAATAGCAACAGATCAGCAGAAAAATTTCTGTAGAAAGAGGTGGTGAAAGGCTATCTCCAGGAGGGAAGCGGAGTGCACCCTAAAGGAAAACCAAAACAAACCTAAATGAGGAGATTTGTATGGATAACAAGCCGATCTGAAGTGGATCTGAAGGTGAGGTATCAGATCTGAAAAAGTTGTTGAAGACTCTGAAATTTCAGACAACCTGCAACAGCAAAAACTATTCCACAAAAAGTGGAGGGTATTGAAGCCCTAGGGGGATAGGTTCTGACTTAGTTGAGTAAAACAGAACAAGCACAGGTCCAAAATGGGTGGAGACGATGGTCATACAACCCTGAACAGATCAGACAAACCCCCGAAAAACTTTTAAAAACCGAAAAAAGTCCAAGTCACAAGCAATTGCCGCGAGGTCGAACTTTTGGCCGTAAGGCGCCCGGAGGTCTTCTCTCGCGGTGTTTTTCTTATACCGGCGACCTACACTTCCTACACTCTGGATGGAAGATTTCAGAAAAACTTTTTCGTCCCAGCTGCGGCTGAAGTCTGTCACCTGCGCAATGGAACCGAAAACACGCGGAAGTTAGAATTTTTATCGTTTTAGGGTTTTATGTGTTAAAAACAACATCAAGAATAAGAAAAACAAGGGGCTGAAGAGAAATTTTAGGGTTTGAAGTATGTTTGATATGCAAGGATAAGAAAAATGATGAAGTGTCGTAATGCTAAACCCGTGTGGAGTCGCCAATGTTAGTATGAATCTTGATTCGAAGTGTACGAAAAAATACCACTTTAGCTGCGCATAACAAACAGCCCTAACAGTAGAAATGACTGTTAATATCTTCAGATCTGCAATTAGATGATCAAGACAAATGCTGCAAAAATCTAGATCTATGCATTAGAATAAATTAAATAGTAGAAAAATAAGATTTACTCCATAGATCCAATAGACAATATAATAATATATCCAATGAAATTTTTATTAATGACACCTGGGAGGAAAACACAAGAGGGTGTTCCCTATTCTCCTCAATGGGATGGGTTCTTGAAAGTCCTCAGCACTTCAGATTTAGTATTCCCCTCTCTTGATGGTGTAGAAAACCCAGACAAAAATGGAAAAATATGGCTATGATTGTGGATCAATAGCCAGACCTAGAGTTGAGATCCAGAATGATCTTTAGGCAACAAAAGGTGACAAATGAATGAGCAAACCCTTCTATTTATAACAAAATATTGAGTTAGTCTAGAGATTGGTGCATAGTTAAAATATTATTAATGAAATCTAGATCCAACTTTTATGGAATATGTTATTATATTTGTTGGAGGGAAAAGGAATTTGACTTGAGTCAAATCCATCTATTTGTAAATAATAAATAAATAAATGATTTATTTATCATTTTAAGGATGTGATTAAGTAATAATAAATAAATAAATGATTTATTTATCATTTTAAGGATGTGATTAAGTAATAATAAATAAATATATGATTTATTTATCATTTTAACGATATGGTTGAGTAACAATCAAACAAATAATTATTTATTTAATTATTTAAGGGTGAATTAGTCATATTTAACAAAGAATATTATTTAAATAAGATTTAAACAATTATTATTTAGAAAATAATAAAATAAATAATGATTTATCTAATTAATTTCCTTGTTTTGAGTTAAATATAACCAGAAATATTAATTAAACTATTGTTTAACTAATTATTCCTTGAGGAAATTCAAACAAATGTATATTTATGCAATATTTCCTTATGGGGTTTCCTGTTTAGACCATAAAGAACTTAATAAAGGTGATTTACTAAGTTATTTTCATAGTGAAAGTAATTTTACTTGGAGTAAAATTGGTCTTACATGATGTACTTGGGCCCATCTAATGATAATAGGTTAGATGACCAAAAAATGGTGTAACAACAAGCATATGGGGCAGATTGGAGATTATATTTTATGTGGTCTATTTAGACTTCCTACATACTTTGGTTGTTTAGCTAAGTTTGCTGGACTGCTTAGTGTAAGGGTTTTCCCAGGTGGGGATTCCCTACTCTTTCTTGGAGATCTTGTATAAGGAATCTAAGAGGAGGTTTCTAAGCTACATTTTCCACTACCTGGTGTTGGGCCAAGCACTTCCCTTCAGCAAAACGCATTCCCTTTAGAAAACTACGTTATTTCTTAAGGTGTGCAATGGGAGGGGTCAAAACCCCACTTTTATGAGCTAGTTTCCCAAGAGAAGGATCAGCCTTTTCTCCGGAAAGCTAGATGGAGTATCTATAGCCATTTTTTTGCATGTTCAGCCATTTTTATGTAGAGCTTCAGCTACACAGAGTGACTCTGCCACAGATTTGCTGCAGTTCTTCCATGTATATCATTTCTGTCAAGGAACCCTTGCCGTGTCTTCTTGGGTATGTATAAAAGAGATTAGAACTCTGTTTTTATGCCTCATTGAGTAATCTAATAAGAATATCTGATTTCTCTCTCTATTTTTTGAGTTTGATCTCCATTAGACTGCGAAGTCTCTTATGCAACAATTTCTGTGTGTTGCAGTCTTGGGGTTTTAACAATTTTAAGTTGTTTTGAGCATGGGAGGCCTGTTTAACTAGGCTAAAGGAATTTGTTTCTGAAACTCTTTTGTATGCATGTCCTATATTGCCTATTCTAAGGGAAAAAACCTTTATTTTTCACTGTTATAACTCAATCTTCAGAAACTAACATTTTTGGGGCCAAAATTACTACTTTTCCCCACTTGGTGACATTGTATAAAGGCCTAGTTTTTATTTGTGATTTTTTTATGATGGATATGTGTTTAAATACACTACATGAGTTGATTAATTGTTGCTTTCCAACTTAGGAATACCTTAAACACTGTTACCGATGAAATAGGTAACCTAACCTCAAAACGGGAACTCTAACCCAAAAAGACTCAAAAAACATGAAAAAACACCCAAAAACAAAAAAAGTATATTCCAGAACGCACTTGGTTTTTTTTGAAGGTCAAATTTCAACATTTTATAAAATTATGCTAAAAACAAAATTGTTTCTTGAAAAAAGGATTGAAAAAACACCCTCAAAACAAAACTAGTTGATGTTGGAATAAAAAAAAAAAATATTGTGTCATATTTTTGACATTTTTAAAAATAAAAATAACATTTTTTAATTTTTAAAATTCAAACATTAAAAAAAACCTAAAATTTAAGAAAAAAATAAATTTAAAAAACAAAAACATTTTAAAGCTTAAAATTTAAAAATATATAGGAATAAAAAAATAAAAATAAAAACAAAATAAAATTTTTAATTCAAACATTAAAAAAAAACATAAAATTTATGAGAAAAAATAAAAAATAAAAAATAAAAAAATTTAAAGATTAAAATTTCAAAATATATAGAAATAAAAAAATAAAAAATAAAAACAAAATAAAAATATTAAATTAAAAAAAAAACAAGTTAAAAAAGAAAGAAATTATAAAAAATAAAATATAGAAATTAAATTTAAAAAAAGAAAAAGAAAATATTTATTAAATTTAAAAAAAAAATTAAAATAAAAATTAAATTTAAAGAAATATATTAAATTTAAATAAATTTAAAGCTTAAAAAAAATTAGTAAAAAAATGAAAATTTAATTAAAAATAAAAAATGAAAAATAAAATACAATAAAAATATTAAATTTAAAAAAATATATATTAAAAAAACAAATACATTTTAAAAAATAAATTAAATTTATATTATTAAAAATATATATATTAGATTTTATTAAATTTAAGAAAGAAATGTTAATATTAAAATAACAAATTAAATTTTAAAAAAAAAATATTAAATTTTAACAAACAAATGAATAAACAAATAAATTTTGAAATAAAAAATAAATTTTGAATATAAAGAAAAAACAAAAAAAACATTGTTAAAATAAAATGTTAAAAAACTTTAAAAATCCATTAAAATTAAAAAATTGAAAAAAATAAATTAAATAAAATATATTAAATAAAAAATAAAATAAAAAACAAATTAATCTGAAAATATTAAGTTTAATTAAAAAAAAAACTAATTTTAAATACACAATTTTAATTGAAATAAAAAAAATATAAAAATTTTATGTAATTAAAAAAATAATAAAAAAATTAAAAAATTAAAAAAATATTATATTCAAATAAATTTTAAAAAAAATACAAAATTTACTAAATTTTAAAAAATTAAATTAAAAAACTAAACATAAAATTTAATAATAAAAAAAAAATATGAAAAAAAAAAATCAATTAAATAAAAAAAATACAAAATTTAATAAAAATTATTAACAAAATTTAGAAAAAGAAAATTAAAAACAAAAAAATGAATAAAATTTAAAAAAACGAAAAAAATTAAAACAAATTAAATTTCAAATTTAAAAATTAAATTAAAAAATAATAATTTTAAATTTTTTGAATTTAAATTTTTTTTTTTTTAAATCAAATTAAAAAAAAAATATTAAAAATTAAAAAAATTAAAAAAAAAAAATTTTGATCGTGGTGGCATCGCCAAGCGGCCTCCCACCCAGGTGGCAAAGGAGGCTGGCCGCTGGGCGGGAGGCCAATTCCGGAAATCGCCCTGAGGCCGATTCCGGGAATCGCCCTAAGGCCGATTTTGGGAATCGCCCTGAGGCGGATTCTGGGAATCGTCGTTCGCCCTCCCGCCGCGGAGGCTGACTCGAATCGCCCGAGGTTATTCCCGGGGACCGGGAATTGATTTCAGGCCGATTCCGGGACCGCCCGCACGGGGAGGTCGATTCCGAGAATCGCCCTCCTGCTGCGGGGGGCTGATTCCCGGAATCGGCCTCCTGCGGCGGGAGGGCGATTCCCGGAATCAGCCTTGCGTCGCGAGAGGGTGATTCCCGAAATCGGCCTCAGGGCAATTCCCGGAATCAACCTCCGTGTCGCGGGAGGGCGATTCCTGGAATCGGCCTCCTCGCCGCGGGATGGCGATTCCCGGAATCGGCCTCCCACCGTAGGAGGGCGATTCCCAGAATCGACCTCCCGCCACGGGAGGTCGATTCCCGGAATAGCCCTCCCGCCGCGGGAGGCTGATTCTCGGAATCGTCCGCCCGCCCAGCGGCCAGCCTCTGCTGCCACCTGGGCGGGAGGCCAATTGGCGGCGCCACCACGATCAAAAAATTCTTTCTTTTTTTTTTTATTTTTTATTTTTTATTATATATATATATATATATATATATATATATATATATATATATATATATATATATATATATATATATTTTTTTTTTTAACTTGATTTTTTTTTAAATTAAAAAAATTTAAAATTATTATTTTTTTTAATTCAAATTTTTTATTTTAAATTTAATTTGTTTTTTTTTTTTGTTTTTTTTTTATTATTTTGTTTTTAAATTTAATATTTTAGATTAATTATTTTTTAAAATCTAAGATTTATTTATTAAATTTATTAAATTTTAATTTAATTTAATTTTAATTTTAATCTTTTAGTTTACTTAGTTTTTCATTTTTTAAATTTATAAATTGTTTCATTTAAAAAAAAAACAGTAAATTTATGGATATTTGTTTTTTAATTATTTGCACGTGGTTTTTTTCATTTTTTTTGCTTTTTAATGTAATTTTAATTTTGTAATTTAAATTATTTTTAAATTTTCTATTTTTTTTTTTTTAATTATATGTTTTTTTTTAATAACTTAGAAAAAAATGTTTTTTATGTTTTTTTTTTTAAATTTTTTTGGTTAATTTTTGTTTTTTTTTCTTTAAATTATGTGTTTTTTTTTCAAATTTTGTCATTTCTTTTGATATAATTTTTGAATATTTTTGTTTTTTTTTGTTTTTTTAATTTATTTTTCTTTAAATTTTTTATTTTTACGAGTTAATTTTATTTTTTTTTACATTTTTATTGGTTATATATATATATATATATATATATATATATATATATATATATATTATCTAAGTTTTGTGTTTTATTACCAACATGAAATCACCACTCTAAAAAAAAAAGGTTGATGCTGCATCAATACGTTTCAAAATTAGCATGAAAATCACTAACATTTTAAAACAAATATTCTTACTTCATAAATAAAAATATTAGAGTGTCAAAAATGTGCTAAAAAAAAAAAGGGTGATTCTACATCACCACTTTTCAAAATCGAGTGCTTTTTATGCTACCAAAAAAAAGTAGGTAATAGTGCGGTTACTTATTTCATCGGTAACAGTGTTCTTAGGGTATTCTTATTGTTGTAGAAAACCCCTATTTTGGGATATTACAGTGGTATCAAAGCAACAATCTTGGCTCAGCCTGTGAGCTTCAAGCATTATGGAATATCCTCATGGGGAGGAGGGGATTTGCAAAAGTGATCAAAGAAAACCCTTATTGTCTGGAGGAAAGAGGTTCTCAAAACTTCTCTTTCCAAATTTGCAGGGTAGAAGCAAGGACATCGAAGAAATGAGGGAAAAATATGAAGATCCCTCAACAAGATCTATATGAGAGGAAGGTTCTAAATCCTCATCTTATGGATATGAGCATTCAGCCATATCATCAGATCTACCACGTTCTATCAACAACTTCTTCATGAAGAGGAAGAAAGGAGGTGTGCTAAAGAAAGGGACTCTTGGAGGGTATTTGTGGGAATATGAAGCTCAATCTAAGGAATTCAAAGATAACTTGAACTTCAAAGGGTTCTGCAAGATCAAGGAGGATAGAAGCACAAAGGTGAAGCAGCATGGTGTGGGTAGATTTTTTCTATCTACTTTTGATGGATCACCTAAATGTCCAGTTAGGGTTTGGGTGGAGGAGCTAGACAACTTTGTGCAACAACATCAAGTTTCATAAATTGAAGCCATCAAAGTAGCAGCGCTGCATTTTGAAGGTAAAGCATATGCTTCGTGGCTGTTTGAATCTTTTTCCTTAAGAAATGCAAATACACCTACTATGCAAAGTTTATTGAAAGATTAGTAGAGAGGTATGATGAAACTTCACGTGTAACATCTTTTATTGAAACTATCAAACCATTTCAAACAAATCTTTTGCATGAGTTGGAAGGGTCTAAAAATCCAAATCCATTTCTGAAAACCATGGAAGAGGGTGTAAGCTTGTTTGATACCTTTCCAAGGGCAAGATCTCCATTTGATGAAGGGATTTCTTCTTAAGTGGAAGGCATGAAGATTCCTCCTTCAATAGAAGACCAAGATCTAAGGTCTCGTATTGATGAAGGGACAACTTCAAGTATTGAAAAGGAGGAAGGGAAGTTAGGAGATGATAACGCAGTCATAACAAGAGCACCTCAAGCACCTATTTATTGGAGAAAAAATAAAGCGTTCTTTCAACTATGGTCAACATTTGCATACTTGGCTAAGGAAGGAGCCTTGGAAGAAGCCAACACAGTGTAGAGAATCTCCCATAAATTTAGAAGAGAGGTAAGAAATTTTCTAAAATGGACATTGCTATCTCCCACTCAGTTATCTGGGCTGGGAAAGGAGAAATCAGGAGTCTATGATGGCATGGACATGAGGACACATGGAAACTCCATATATTTGGGGCAACCCATGATATCTTCATTCACAAAAGAAATTTCTGAACATGATAAGAGGATGCTAACACTCTTGCATGCATGGGAAAAATTAAGGAAGTATTGGAAGACAAGGACTTTCCAAGGGGAATTTGA
This sequence comes from Pinus albicaulis, assembly GCA_034641835.2. Classification (NCBI taxonomy): domain Eukaryota; kingdom Viridiplantae; phylum Streptophyta; class Pinopsida; order Pinales; family Pinaceae; genus Pinus; species Pinus albicaulis. The sequence goes on from CM076572.1 coordinate 912,223,327, forward strand.
TTTCCATCTGCTTCAATCTTGTCTTGAGCAAGATCAGCTGCAAAAGAGGCAGCAAAAGGAAGATTGTAATGCTCCAACATATGATTTTGACATCAAGCATGTCAAAGAGGAGAGCCATGATATGATAGGGGTTGCATTTCAGACCTCTATAACCCTGTAATTTTTGGGAAGCATAGATCCTTATTGGGACTCCCAACTCATGATGGAATACTCCAAGGACCTTTTCACATGTGAGGTTCTTGATGGGAAGGTAATGTATGGGAGGTATAAGGTAGTTGAGGGAGCCATTTATTTCCATGATCATATCTATTTGTTTAGAGGCTCCAAGCTCAAGGAGAAACTAATAAATGCAACCTATGATATCCTGCTTTCCAAACCCACTGGTTTCATTAGAGCATACCATACTATCTTAGATGGATTCATGTGGGAGAGTTTCAAAGAAGAGGTGCACTCTCATATGAAGAAGTGCATGGATTATTTAGATAAGGAGGAACATAGCTCTTGGGAAGAGTCATCATTCACACCTCCTTACTCATTGAAGGTGAGAGGGAACTCATCCATGAGTTACCTCACTAATGAAAAACAAGTGTGTGGAAGTGATTTATCTCTGAATATTATGATGTATTTCCTATATGCTTGTTTTTTTCTAGCATTCACTTGCAGGGCTTTGCTCCAAGAGAGAGCACTATTTATGATGGGTGTCATGGGCCACTTAAGGCCATGAACTATATTGATGATGATCATGCCTTGAAGAATCTTGGAGGGAAGAAGCACTCTTCAAAAAACTGCGTTATTTCTTAAGGTGTGCAGTGGGAGGGGTCAAAACCCCACTTTTATGAGCTAGTTTCCCAAGAGAAGGATCAGCCTTTTCTCCGGAAAGCTAGAGGGAGTATCTACAGCCATTTATTTGCATGTTCAGCCATTTTTATGCAGAGCTTCAGCTACACAGCATGATTCAGCCACAAATCTACAATAGTTCTTTCATGTATATCATTTCTGTCAAGGAACCCTTGTCGGGTCTTCTTGGATCTGTATAAAAGAGATAGATCTCTATTTTTATGCCTCATTGAGTAATATAATAAAAAGGTCTGATTTCTCTCTCGATTTTCTGAGTTTGATTTCCATTAGACTACATAGTCTCTTATGCAGAAATTTCTTTGTGTTGCAGTCTTGGGGTTTTAACAATTTTAAGTTGTTTTGAGCATGGGAGGCCTATTTAACTAGGCTAAAGGCATTTGTTTTTGAAAATATTTTGCATGCATGTCCTATATTGCCTAATCTAAGGGACAAAACTGTTATTTTTCACTGTTATAACTCAATCTTCAGAAAATAACATTTTTGGGGCCCAAAATTGCTGGTTTTCCCCACTTGGTGACATTGTCTAAAGGTATAGTTTGTTTCTATGAATGTTTTATGATGGATATGTGTTTAAATACACTACATGAGTTGATTAATTTCTTCTCTCCAACTTAGGAATGCCTTAGGGTATTCTTATTGTTGTAGAAAATCCGTTTTTTTGGATATTACAAATAGAGAAATAAGTTACCACATAAAATTTACACCGCAGGCATGATGAAGTAGATCACCCCTATAGGGATCTGCTGGTCCAGCTCCCAATGGCATGTGCATCTTTCATTATGCTCAAAATTTTTTAAATACATGCAGTTTCAGGCCTCCAATGGTTGTTTTCTCTGCACCAATGGCTCCAGAATGCTCCAATTAGCTAAGAATGACTCTTCATTCACTCTGACTGGCCAAAAATTGATTCTCCTACTCATTTTCCAAGTTACACCTAGAAAACCGCCACTAAAAGTGGAGGACTCCACTTACCTAGAGTCAATTTGGCAAATTTCACTATAAAAAAACACACCTCCAAACCTCCGCCAGCCTTAATCGTTTACATTTAATGTTTAGTGGTTGGGTAGCCACATGCCAACCCAAACCATACGATATAAACTGAAATTTTTGGAACAAAACTCGGGCTTTTAACCATGGGTCTAACAGAACTCTCAGTTTAAAGTCATGGTTAAGCACAACTGTCGGAGAAGACCGCAGAGTTAACGGTGAGTTGTTGCATATGATAAGCACTACGGATAATTTTAAACTGCAGGTTGAACGTTATGTTAGCGGAGTTTGATAACTGTTGGTTGCAACATTTTTTTACGTCGCCATGTGAACGCTCCTCTCGAACCAATGGCGGTTCCAACCCCCTAAGCGTAATGTATTAAACTTGAAATACAACCCGTGAACCATAAAATTTAAGAAATAATGTGTAGCGCAGGTGGTGTGGCGGGTGATTTTTTGTGCCGAAGGTCCAGGGTTCAACTCCTGTGGCCTCCACAATAATTTTACCATGCCATTTGGGGGACACGTGGCAGCCTTAGGGTTGGCCACGTGTCACCCCCTGATTGGCAAAAAAGAACAACAACCAATTTAGGCAAATAATGAAGCAACACTTGTCATCCACTGATTGGCCCGGAGAAAAGGAATATTCTTCAGAATATTCCTTTTTGCTGACTTTACATCCACCCTGCTGATTGGGCATCCAAGTCAACCATGTCGCAAATTTTACCTATTTGGGATTTCGATAAGAATGTGATATCTCCCTCATGCGACATCGGTTTCTCGAACCGTTCATAGCACCAGAATGAGGAAGACAAGATCTACGCAACCATCTTGGTTTCAACCCAATCCTATAATTTTGAATTTGAGAAAAATTTATGAACTCCTGATCACTTTCCTTGACTTAAGTTTGCATAAACATCTTGAAAGTCATTATCAAATTCATATTGCTCAACATAAATTTCATGCAAAATAGAATTATGCTTGATTAAAGTAGCTGCGCTAACAATAGGCCTAGAAATAATATCAGAAACCTTGTTGTATATAGCTTTCTTATACCTATTGACTATGTGGAATGGTTGTAGGAACCCATCCAACAATATTTTCTTGATTGTTGCAACTTTGTTTGCGATTTCAAGTATTGAAATGGTTAATGGTTGGTGTCTATGATGGTTTCCTTTCCCATCAAGTAGTGTTTCCACTTTTTCACACTTTGAACCAATGCATAAAGCTCCTTTTCATAAGTAGGATAGTTAATCACTGCACCATTGAAAGTTTTTGAATGAAATGAAATGGCCTTACCATGTTGCAGCATAGTTGCTTGCATCAGTTTCAATCTCAAAGGATTGTCTCAAGTCCGGTAGTGTAAGTATTAAGGCTGAAATGATCTTCTCTTTCAAAGCTTTGAATTCTTTTTTCTTATCACCTCCCAACTAGAAGACCCTTTTCACACTAGTTAATGCATGCAATGGAGCTATGATAGAAGAGAAGTTAGCAATAAACTTCCTCCAATATTTGACTGCTACCAAACATTTTCTTACCTTCGTGACTATCTTGGGAATTGGTCAATTCACAATGAAGTCAACCTTAGAGGGGTCTATCTTCAACACACCTCCTCTAACAATATGCCCCAAGTACACCGAATGTTTGTTACCGAATTCACATTTTGACATCCTCAAAAACAATTTTTCTTTCCATAAGACATCAAGTACTTTTATTACTTCCATGACATGCTCATCATGTGATTTACTAAAAATAAAGATATCATCTAAGTATACTATGACAAACACATCAAGAAATGGCCTCAACACACCATTCATCACACACATGAAGGTAGTGGGAGCATTACATAAACCAAAATGTATAACTAGAGGTTCAAACAAACCTTGTTTTGTCTTGAATTCTATCTTCCAAATGTCACCTTCATCAATTCTAATTTGATGGTAGTCACTCCTTAAGTCCAACTTAGTAAAATAGCTTGCATATTTCAATTGATCAAGTAATTCATCTATTCTAGGAAGTGGATAACAGTTCTTTGCCATAATTTTGTTGAATTCATGGAAATGTACACACATGCACCATATTCCATCCTTCTTTGACAATAACACAATAGGTGACCCGCATGGAGAAGTACTTGGTCGGATGATATCCTTGTCCAAAAACTCTTAAATTTTGTTTTTGATTTCAACACCCACAAACATCGACATCCTATACATGCAAATGTTAGGAAGAGGTCAATCTTGCTACAAATGTATTTCATGTTGGATTCCCCTCTTGGGAGGTAATCCCTTTGGTTACTGAAAATATCATTATTTTGATTAACCACTTCAACCAAATCAGATTTAAACTTTGCATCAAAACCTTGAAATGATTCATAATCAACATCATTCTTTGGTTTAATCAAAAGAAGCACAAAATTCCCGCTTAAATTCACTAGTCTTTTCATTCGTCTTGCATTAAATAATGAAATATTTAGTTTCTTGTGATGAGATCTCACAATATAATCCACACCATATTTGAAAAAGTGGTAATTTTTTTCATGGCGATAGAAGATTCCTTTTCTATCATAGACGTAAGGACTACCCAAAAAAATTCCTGAAATATCAAGTGGTACAAAATCTAATTCAACTTCGTCAATGAAGTTTGTTGTGATTTAAAACTGAAGAACACACTTTCTTGTAACCTGTAAATTTGTGTTATTTTGTATCCAACCGAATGGATATTGTTTGGGATGTGAAATGGTTTCAAGATTAAGTTTCTTGACTAAGTCTTCAGATATCAAATTGGCTAAAGAGCCACTATCAAATAGTGTGTCGATTTTTGTATGTTTTGCAATAACCCTCACATGGAATAATTCAATCCTTGTTTCTTCATTTGGAGTACTAGTGTGAAATTTTGATGAACTAGTCTATAATTTTATTTTCATCACTTGAATCAAATCCCAAATCCTATTGTGTGGTTGTAGTTGTTTTTTGTTTCCCCCTGTTGTTGAATTTATTGGGCCTGATCTATGGATGAGGCTTCCAACAATGGTCCTCATCGTGACCCTCTTTCGAACAATGTTTGCATGTTATTTTCTCTCCTTCCTTCTTAACAGATGCATTTTTATTTATTTTTCCTTTGAAACCCTTTCCTTTCTCTCCACCCTTAAATGGCTTCTTTTTACCCACTTCTAGAATATTTTTCCCTCTTGCCTCAAGGTGAGTGGCTTGCACACAAACCTCATATAGACTAGTAGGATTAAACATAACGATATTCTTCCTTGAGTAGTTATGTAAACCCCCTATATACTTCAACAACATGTCTTGGGATTGCAAATAAACACCGAACATAAGAGACCTTCTTCTAAATTCTTGGGTGTAATCTTGCACATTTTGACCTTTAAGTTGTCTAAAGTATTTCCAATTCATTATGAATTTCTGCATATATGCTAGAGAGTAAAATTTTCTTTTAATTGCAGAAATGAAATCAAACCAAGATATTAGGATCTTGCCATGTTTTTTTTATCTCATCTTGTGTCTTAGCTTCCCACCATACTAGTGTTGCACCCTCTAGTCTCAAGGAAGCTATTTGAATCTTTGTATCATCATGTTGAAGGTTTTGAATCCTGCAGTAGACCTCCAACTGATGAACCCGATTGTCAAGCCTCTCTACATTCACTTAACCATTAAACATAGGCAGCTCAAATTTAATATCAAGTTTTAACAGGGGTGTTTTACGAATTCCTCATGAGGTATGTTGATGAGTATGAGTAAGGGTTGTAGTATTGGAAGAGGATGAAGAGGAAGGTGAAGAGGGTGGTGAGGATAATGGTGGAGTAGATCGTGGATTAGCACAATTTCCATTACCTCCTCCTTCTAGAGAACCCTTTCATCTTGGAGGCCTAGAGCTTTCACCCTGCAACCTTGTATTCCTCTATTCATGGAGGACTTTCACCTTCTTTGTCATGTAAAATAAATCCTTCCTAAATGACTTCTCACCCTGTCATGTTATCATTTCTTCCTTCATGAGACATGCTAATTGAAGCCTCAGGTACAACAGGAGCTCAGTATTGTGGTGGAGATTGTGGCAACTGTGTCCTCCTTCTCCTTGCTCCAACTTGAGAACCTACACCCACAAGATCGCCTTCTCCTCTTTTGAGCTTCAACCTTGTGAGCATTTATACACTTGCAAAAAAATTAAATCCTCCTTGCACAAGTAAACCTAGTGCTCTAATATCACCTTGATCCAAAATTTGGGAAACTTATTTTTGTTGTACTAAATTCCCTTTCAGAATATAAACAAAGTGCTTCTTATTATAAGGTAAATTGCAAGATAAAACTTTGTTTATATGTTTTTATGTAAATTTCTTGAGCAAATAAACATGAAAAAATCATTGAACAACAACATATAATAGACATGACATCACCTTAAAGAGTAACACAACAACAGTTGATGAAGGATTTCACTCCTCTTGGGCTACGTCTCCTTGGTCCAGTTTCCAATGGCTTGGCCCTCTTCAATTATGCTCAATAGTGTGATTAAATACATTTACAATGCTCGAACAGCTCTGAAACCTTCTCCAATGGCTCAATAATGCCCAAAAATTACTGTCTAGCCTCTTTCTCATCTGAAATTGATATAAAACTAGAGAAGTTATTAGCCTCCCTAGTTTTCTTGCCAATCACTCCAAAATTTCCCCAAAATTTGGACCGGTCCTACAATTTCGCCTAATTTCCGGATAACAGAGTGACAATTTCCTGAAATTGTGGGAAAAATTTTCGGAATGTTAAAATGCACAATGGCACCTAAAATCGAAATTTAAAACTATTATAATAATGTTTAAATCAACAAATTTTAAAATAAAAATTCGGCAGTTGCATTAACCACTAGGGGTTAAAGTAATGTTGGTCACATGTTGGACTAGGCGGCAATCTGCGCGGTGGTCCCAACCACTGTGCCCCAAGCCACGACCATCAGTTCTATGAATCATTGTTTTGGGGCGACCGGGGCTAAGCCCTGGTCCCTACCCCCATACCTCTGCCAACCATTATTCAAATATGTATTGTGCAAGTAATATGGTAGACCATTCAATTAGGCGATGCGTTGTTATGTGATGGGTCATGATTTCTATTCTACAAGGGTGTAGTTTGGCCTTTAAACCTTTTTTTTTGGCCTCTTTTGCTTCCACGTGGCAACTTCTGATTAGGCCACGTGGTAGCATGTGGTTGTGATCCGGATTTATGCAGGAACGCAACAGAATATAGAAATAACCATAAACATATAGATGCAACGGAAATAATGCGTCATTTCATTAATATCAAATAAAAGAAATATGCTTACAGACATAATGGAAATACAATAGCTAGGGTGCTGGTAGCGAATCTTTGAGAAGAGATGTGGTGGCTACAGACCTCTGAACTGTGTTACAATGAGGCTCGAGGGCCTATTTATTATTTAGAAACAATGGAGAACTCTAAGCGTCTAAAAACCAAACCCTAGGAGATGAAGTGCCAAAACTGTGGGCCCCGTTTGGGTAAGTTGGTGGTCCAACTTCCTAGGGACGTAACTTTGGCATACGATCTTCGTTTGATGCACTCAATAGCTCGTTAGAAAGATCTATCTGAGGAATAAAAATTTCGGCATGAATATCATTCTGGAACGGAATGATATTAGCTAGAGGTGTGATGCCCAAAAAACATCGTTTAGGGCCTTAAAACGGCTCCGGAAGTTCAAGACCCGAAAAACTGCTAAAAATAGTAAGTTTTGTTGTAACTTGAAAACTGAAAGAACTGATGATGGGGGTTCAAATGGAATAGGTGGGTGGCCACCAATATCCACTTGGATCATTAAGCCCCCAAAACGGCTCCGAGAGTGGAGGACCCAAAAACCTGCTAAAAATAGTAAGTTGTGCTGAATGTGAAAAGCTGCAAGAATTGATGGTGCTGGTCCAAATGGAATAGGTGGGTGGCCACCGATATCCACCTGGATCATTCCTCCCTCCTTAGGAAGCAATGGTCCCCATTGCGTTGAGATCCTCCATGAGATGAGGCAAATTCTGTTGAAATGAGTATTAGATGTGTTGAAGATGTCATGGACCTGCGGGTGGACATGCTGGATGCGTTTAGTAAATTTGGTTTCTTTATCAGCCTTAGACAGTACATGATTGGATTCTGTATGTGTAGTTGCAGGATGTATGGCAACATTAGGCAGTGGTGGGTTGGGAATCAGATCAATGGAGTGCTTGTCCTGACAGTGTAGAGGAACCTTTGGGAGTGAGGAGAAAATGTCCTCGTATTCCTCCGTGAATTTGTCCATTTGCTGCAACCATATAGGGGAGCCCTGTTTCGAGGTTGTGGCCCCAATATTCTTCTTTCCCTGTGAGAGATTTGTAAGGAAAATGAATTTCTTCGTTTTGGAAAAAATCTTACTGCGTTGTTTTGCAGTAGTCAAAGAGATGACAGGAGGCAGTACTACCTCTGGTATCCTGTACAAGTTATTTCCCAAAGTAATAATAACAGCACGAGGCCTAGACTCATACACAGCATGTCACCTCCACAAGTATGGTTTGCCCAATAATGCATTAGCTACATCAAGAGGAGCAACATCACATAATACCTCATCCGTGAACGGCTTGATACTGTACGGAAGACGGCACTGCTGGTGGTTGCGGAGATCTCTCTCTGGGTGGAGCCACCCGATGGTATATGGCTGCGGGTGTGCTATGGTTGGTAAGCCGAGCCTCTTTATGACCTCTACTGAAATGAGGTTCTTTTGGCTTCCGCTATCGACGAGAAATTGCAGCGGAGAACCCTTTACCCACATCTACGACTGGAAGAGGCGCTCCCCCTCCTCTAGATCCTCTGGACCCTCCTTCTGGATCTTGGTGGTGGCAAAAATGGCACTGGGATCCACATCAATGATATGATTCCCTTTTTCATTGCCTTTTTCTGGTTCTAACTCAGGATCAGAAAAGGCATCTGACTCGGGTGCCTTTAGTTCGACCACCAAAGACTGTTTGGCCCGACACTCGTTTGTGCTGTGAGTGGGGCTGTTATGAAATTCACACCACTTACCTATGTCCTTCTTTGGATTTTTGGTGTTGTTCTGAGTCGCATTGCTTTGGCCTCGCCCCTTTTTCTTTGGTTTGGGGGCACCTTTCGGATTTGCAGATCCAAAGTCTCGCTTCTTCTGCTTAAATTTCTGCTCGATCTTGGTGGCATAGCGATATGCCGTGCCAAGCAATGTAATGTCGAGCAACTCCATTTCCTCCTGAATGTGTTTGTGTAGACAGCCGCGGTACTTGAGCACCAAATGTCTCTCTGAATCTTTAATACCCAACTTTGTGCGTAGCGTATGGAACAGATTCGTTAGTTCGTGCACATCTTGATCCTTTTGTTGCTGTAACGTAGTCCATTGGATGTATTTGTCCTCATAGCTCCCCATGGGGTAATATTGTTCCTTGATGCCATCTCGGAACGAATTCCAAGTGGGTGTGGCCGAGAACAGAGAGGGTTCCCCTTCGCCCTCTTGCTCACGGTAGGTTTCCCACCAGTCTTTGACATGGGGGGCGACTTTGAGGAGTGCAAAAATAATCTTTTCTCGGTCAGAGAAGTCATGGACCGAGAAATACCCTTCCAACAAATTTAACCATCTGTCTACAGCGTCTGCATCTATTTTTCCTTCAAATATAGGAATGTCAAAGTTTACCTGTACCTTGAAGGGAGTGGCGCCTCCAGAGTGGCTGTTGGATGCAGATGCGCCATATGTGGGCCATCATTGAAGGATTTGAGCAAAGTTATCCATCATTGCATTCCTTTGTTTCTCGAGGGCCTCCTCGAGCAGTATTTTGATAGGATCTCCTGCTCCCTCTTCTTTCTTTTCTTCTTCCATGGGAGGTCGTCGAGGTTTGCGAGGCTGATCTTGCAAGGGTTCAACCAGATCGAGCCCTAACTCCTTATACCCTGACCGCGTTGGGGACATGCAAAGAAAAACAAAGAAAAAGCAGACCCCCTCTGATACCACTGATCCGTATTTATGCAAGAACACAACAGAATACATAAATAACCATAAACATAGAGATGCAGTGGAAATAATGCGTCATTTCATTAATATCAAATAACAGAAATATGCTTACAGACATAATGGAAATACAATAGCTAGGGTGCTGGTAGCGAATCTCTGAGAAGAGATATGGTGGCTACAGACCTCTGAACTGTGTTACAATCAGTCTCGAGGGCCTATTTATTATTGAGAAACAATTTAGAACTCTAAGCGTCAAAAAACCAAACCCTAGGAGATGAAGCGCCAAAACTATGGGCCCCGTTTGGGTAAGTTGGTGGTCCAACTTCCTAGGGATGTAACTTTGGCATACGATCTCTGTTTGATGCGATCAATAGCTCATTAGAAAGATCTATCCAAGGAATAAAAATTTCGGCACGAATATCATTCCGAAATGGAATGATATTCGCTAGAGGCGAGATGCCCAAAAAACATCGTTTAGGGCCTCAAAACGGCTCTGGAAGTTCAGGACCTGAAAAACTGCTAAAAATAGTAAGTTTTGTTGCAACTTGAAAACTAAAAGAACTGATGATGGGGGTTCAAATGGAATAGGTGGATGGCCACCAATATCCACCTGGATCATTAAGCCCCCAAAACGGCTCCGAGAGTGGAGGACCCAAAAACCTGCTAAAAATAGTAAGTTGTGCTGAATGTGAAAAGCTGCAAGAATTGATGGTGCTGGTCCAGATGGAATAGGTGGGTGGCCGTCGATATCCACCTGGATCAGGTTGGCCACATTTCCAACCAATAAAATTCAACCAACCAGTACCCAATGAACAACGAATAGTGGAGAAACCTAACAAGCTAAAAAAAAATACATTTCGACTAATAAGAAGAGGCCATATCGCAGTCTGCCACTGCCCAATTTTTTTTCCCTGTCGGCTATCATTTTTGGAAAATGTGCCTGTTTGGGAAAGAAGACACAATGCGTTTATGGGAGAATATAGTGTTTTTTTTCCATGAAACAAATTGCACCTGATTCTGAATGAAGAGATATACGTCGTTTTTCAGGTTCCACAACATTCCGAAATTTTCATTTTTGAGAATAATTTTGAGCACCTCATCACTCTGATACAAATTTGTTGGAAATGAAGAAGAGTAAAGGCACAAATAACATAAATACTTCACACACAATAACACATGACTTGTTGTTGTTCTATTGATCACACAAACTTCAATCTTCATAACACAAACTTGGTGAAGGGTATTTAAAACTTTTTGACTAACAACTCACCCAATATAACTTGACATGCACACACTTACCAAATTCATCTATCACATAAATTTTATTGACTCAACGCTCGATTAAATGACTCTCTAAATATAGTTAAATCTCCACAGAGGAGTTAATTAGCTATTTTAACAACTCCAACTCAACATGCAATTCAAACCAGCTGCCCTCACAGGATCATCTCTCGAATTTTTGTTCACCTCGTCCATCCATAACACTCATTGGCATAATTGGGATCAATAATTCAACATCTCAAACCATTTTTTCTTGTCTATAATGAGATTTTTTGAAATCTGGGTGACAGGAAGCTTCAGAATAAAGCTGGATTTCTTGAGCGCATTGAATGCAGATCGAAAGGCGGCGCCTCTAGATTCACAAAAGCTGTCCTTGGAGCCTCATGAGGCATTGGAAAACCCCTTTCCATGCTCACGAAAATGAATCCATTGGTTTGATTCAACCTCTATGATTTTTTCAATACACTTGTATTCACTGTAGATATGAGCCATATCGACACCACCACCATTGTATGTACAATTTTAAGAAATAGGCTTTCTTATTTTCTTCATTTTTAGGTCTTAATCGTCACACTTTATTTTTTTTTTAGGTGCGTGGATTTGTGAGAAAAGATAAATTTGAAGCAACATTGGTGGAAATAGATGTCCTCATTATCCCTACATGAATTCCATGGAATCTTGTGATGACTAGGGATGATTTTTTCAATAAAAATTTAGGAATCATCTACATCTTGTGCAAAGGGGTAACCAAGTGTTGTCCCAATTCAATTATGAATATTATCGGCATTCCAATCAATTCCACTCTACCAATTGTAGCAGAGATTTTAAAAACAACTGGTCTTTGTAACAATAAGCATTTTATGGGAGTTACAACATTAGATACATTGTTAGAGAAAATAATCTCATGGTATACAAGCTGAATTTTCCTTTGCACGGTTAGTTTTTAGTGGAGTTGGAACCAACAAATAACATAAGATTTTGATTTCGGCATTGCGGAACTTAGCATTTTTTTTTCACTATAATTATTATTTTTGATATTTTTCACAATTTGGATATCTCGTTGACCCTTTTCAAAATTCACTAGAGACATTATAGTATTTTTATTTCAAAATACATTGTTTGTAATGTAAATGAGCTAAAAAATTGAACAGTGTGTGGCTCTGGTTGAACACGCTGAAGTTGTGGGTGTGGATCCAAAGGAGTTTGATGTTGTAGGGATTGGTTGATATACATTAATCACCATTCTTCCTTTTATATCAATTTTGACTTTTTAAACCAAAAAATAATGGATGCTTCTATTTGTGCTTGTTTTTTTAATGTAGTATTCAAAAATGATTTCCAACAACTATTAGGATAGATAAGACTCTATCTTTATATTTTGTAATCTTTCTCTAATATGAATTGAAGTCTTTTATCAATATGTATTTTTTTCCTTTTTGAACTAAAGAAAAATTGTGTGCACATTGCACCCCCTGTGCCTATTTCAAAAAACTTGCCTATGCATGTATAATTTGCCTCCTATTTCTTCTTTCCTTTTGATCTTATTTTTCCATGTCTTTTTAAATTCTCATTATCCTTTGAGTTCTTAGTAATTTTTTTTGCTAAGGACTTTGCATTTTTGTGTTATTTTACTTCATCATTTTTTTGGTTTTTTTGGTTTCATGGATAGTATGTGGCCCAATTGATATCATTTAGTGTTGAATTAACTTTTTATTTTTTTGCATCATCTTAAGTATGAATATTTTCATATCTTATTGTTTATTTTAGTCTTCTTATTCTTTTCATCTTCTCTTTCTTCATTTCCAACCATCGACTTGATTTTCTCATCTCTCCCCTTTTTTGGGTTAAAATTATTCATTTAAAAGCTTTCACTAATATACGACAAGGCCAATTTTTTAACTAAAAGTAACTTAGGACAACCCTTCATTTACTTTTATATATTATATAGAACTATCCATTTAGCACATTTGGAATATTTTCCAACACCATTGCTTTGATATTATCTCTAAAAATGAAGTACATGCAAATATAATTTTCTAAGAAAAACAATCTCTAGTGAAAATGCCCTTTAAATTATTAAATTAACTTTATGTTATAATAGAATGATAATTCATATATTATCTTCTATTGGAATATGATCTCTAAATAATATATGGAATAAATATTAATGTGTCACAATCTCGCTCTTTACAAAATTGTTACTTTCATATTATTCTCTAATATTGAAGTATAGAAAAACATAATTTCCAATTCTACTCAGGAAACCAACTCCAACGCAAGTTCCCTCTAAATTATTAAGTCTTTATGTCCATCACTGAACGATAAAAATCTATATGCTAAAACCTATATATAAAAACATCATTGAAGGTTAAATAATAAAAAGACAAATAATCTACATTAGTCATCTTCTATTTTATATATAATAATAATAGTGTTGAAGTCTGGAGATTTTGATTTTACACTCATGAACAAAATCAAAATGAAAACAACTTTGAAGATAAAATAAAAATAAAAAAAAATAATGTACAAATGTAGTCTTGTTTGTTTCAATATCATGTCATTTATACTTTCTCCTTATTGTGAGTTTTTCAATATCATGTGATTTATACTTTCCCCTTATTGTGAGTTAGTCCTTGACATAGTAATTTTGACTCTATCAAACACTAAAATATATTTTCCTATTTATTTTAAAAAATCATTCCCATTCTATAAGAAAAAATGTTTAATCTCTTTCTGCAAATTTCAAGTTTCCCAGGGTCACATTTTCTTCTTTAACGGAAAAAAAACTGGCATTTTTCTTTATCATATATATATATATATATATATATATATATATATATATATATATACACACACACACTCTCTCTAGCCAAAACAAAACTAAAGTTTCTTTTTATAAAAAATATATACACCCTAGTCACAAAGGTTGATTTGGCTAAACTATCTTCCCATGGCATCTTGAGATGGGAAGACCATAGGTCACAAGGTAAAACTTCAAATCCATTGAATCCCTTGGAATTAATAGTCGCTATTTATGCCTAACAAATGAGCTACCCTCTATCCATAATATCTAGATATTCCAAAGAAGAAGAAAGGATCCTATGAGGTTTACTTTAGGAAATGTGTATATAGACACTACAACTATCATGAGAGACTTTAGGAAATGTGTTTATATACCCTACACCTGTAATGAGATACTTTACAAAATGCGTATATAGACACTACAACTCATCCTATGAGGTTTACTTTAGGAAATGTGTATATAGACACTACAAATCTCGCGACAGACTTTAGGAAATGTGTATGTAGACACTACAACTCTCATGACCAAATATCCAAAAAATTCTAAAATAAACAATAAATTTATCCCACTATATAAGTATTAAGATACAGTGACACACAACCGTCCAAATGAATAGTATAATTTTCTTTAATCAATAAATCATGACAACAAACAACAATAGAAAAACTAATAATGCTAAAGTTGGAGTCTATAACTCTTCCTATCTATACCAAAGGAAAATTCCAAGCACCAACAATATCAAAACTAATAATGGTAAAGTTGGACCCTATAACTCTTCCTATCTATGCAAAAGGAAAATTCCAAGCACCGTCTCAAATGCTAGTCAACAGTGGAATGCAAGATATTAGTTTTATTAGTATGTCATTCCTCTCAATGACTTTAAAATATATATCTAGGTGGTCTATAATGAAATGATGGCTTGTAAAATATGCTCAATCTCTATTCTATTTTTATTGACATTATAGAAATATATGTTAATCCTTTTTTGCGAAATTATTATAGATCTCACTTGGGTAGAATAAGGTGTATCAGAATGGTCCTATATAGAGTGGGTTTGTTTTCTCTTTTCTTTTACAAGTAGGAGGAATGACGCTTTAAGTCAATGGTTTGGGAAAATTTTCTTGACTAATAGATTGAATAGCTTGTGAGTGTCAAAGATGAAAATAAAACTAGCTATTTCAGGATTCCAATTTGATAGCTTTCAACCTCCTCAATTTTCTCCTTTACAACTTATTTAAGGCAACACCCTAAATCTTTCAAGCTGAAAAGATCTTCCTTATTTTTTTGTTAAAGGATTGACATTTTAGGACACATAAATATTATTAAGTTATGAATTCCAATACAACAATCAAGTCCTATTATTTTCATTATTTTTACTAATTAAAATTTATTTTTTAATTTTTTGATGTCAAATTTTAAGAATGTAAAAATATCTCTTACCTTTTAACTATACAATATATAAATAAAAACAACATATTTTTATTTTCATTAAAAATGTAAATAATAAAATACAAAATTATATTACTAAAAAATAAGTCACTGTAAAATTTCTAAGATTATTTAATATTAATTTATTTATATTTATATCAAATTACTATAAAGGTAAAGATTACAACGAAAATGAAAATAACGCTTTCGTATTTCAAAGTAAATATCAATATTTAAGAAGTGTTGTGTTCAATATTCTAAATTGTAGTTCTTGGTTATAAGTGTTTTGTACAATCCAAATCATGTCATGTGCCTAATTGAAATGTGATGGTTTGTATAGAAATAAATAAAATATTTTTTTACTAATATTTAGATTAAAAAAAAAAGTGCTTTATCAAAATGTAAAGAGAAATCTATTTTGATATCAAAGTGTAAATTATATTTCTTAATTAGTCTTTTATATTTTCATTTGAAAATGGAATAATATTATTTTGAAGGAGTCTGATTCACAATAAAGCTATAAACCCATGATCATTACTTTCAATTATAAAAGATTTTTGAACTTGATGATCATTACTATTAATAATTAGAGTTAAAAAATAATGTTTTTTTTTATTTTGTCAAAAATGTTAATAAAAAAAAACATTATTTTGATATCAAAATGGTTAACTATATTTATTAATTAGTCTCGTAATTTTTCATTTAAAAATGTAAAATGAGATAATATTATTTTGAAGGAATTTTATTGACTTATATAAAATGTATTAACTCATAATCATTACTTTTAATTATAAAAGATATTACAAACTCTATGATCATTATTTTATATCAAGAATTGAAGTTTGCAACAAGAAACAGTGAAAATTAAGCACCTACACTAGGTGGGGCCCGCATAGGCTATTTTTAGGTGGATGTCTATTTATAGTGCATGAGAAAATTCTATTTATAGATGTATGTGCAAGTTCTATTTATAGATTGTGTGTCTATTTATAGATGCATGTCGACTACTATTATCCCTTAATATTAGTTGGACAATAAAAAATAATGTATTCTCAATGAGCACTTGGAAATAGTTAACTCAAGTGGAAAATCAGTTAGCTAAGTGAATTTCGAGCTAAGAGGTTAGTTGGTGGGACATGTATAGTGACTTTAGTTGTAACAGAGTGATTCTAGTTGTAACAGAGTTGGAAGTGTAGTGGTGCATTAGTTAATGCAAGTTGTAAATCAGTTTAACTCAGTTAAGTGAGTTAAAGTTAGTTGTGCAAGTTGTAACTACATATACACTAGTGAGAGATCAAGTGAATTAAATATTAAGTAGTTCACATGTAGTGATATCACATGAAACTGATGTTTTTATTATTATTAACTACATGCATGTCAGTTCCAGTGGAGACCAAGTTGAGATCTAGGTGGAAGGGAAGTGTAAGTATCAGTTGTGATATTAGCAGGCTACCCAATTGTAGTTATAACACCACAAGATTCCCATGATACTCAGCGCAGTTGAGGAAGGCTGAAATTCTTTGTGATTAATGATTGCATTCATCAGGAACTGCGTGAACAAGGTAGGTTGTCTGGAAGCAGTAAATTGTCTAAGGAACTTGCCAATTTTTGTATGACAGTGTGAGACAATTAGCTGAGGGTAGGCTTTTATAGAGGGAGAAGGAGAGGTTAGGCTCCCTATAATCATGGGGGAGAGTCCTATCTCTTAGGAAGGTTCCATGAGAGGTGGAAAACCACTTCCTAAACAGGGAGATCCGGATGCAAACAACCCAACCCCTTTTTGATGATCCATTTTGAAGTTGTTAGAATCAAAATTCTGCCTTATATTGTTAAAAAAAATTGCTTAATAGGCTCGGTGCAGGCACAACATAGGGATAGAGCGCCAGCTGGCGTGCCTACTAATGTACATTTTCCCCATTAGCACGAGGGATGAACTGGCTACCCGCGGCAATGCCAAAACATGGGTTTTAGGGTTTTTTAGAGGAAATGTTCTTGAGGAGAATTCTTGTCCTTATGCAAAATTATGACATCAAGGTGTTTTCAGGACATTTTACTGTTCACAGGTCACGGGAATAGTCCTCCAATGTACGGGAAGAGGGATTGCAGGGACGGTGACAAAATGATGTGTAACATGAGCATGGAAAGGGGTTTTCCTAGCCCCATGAGGCTCCGAGGATGGCTGTCCTGAATCTCGAGGCCCTGACTTTTGATCTGCAATTGATGCGCTCAAGTACTCCATCTTAATTCGGAGCTTCCTGTCACCTAGATTTCACAAAAAATCATTATAGAGAAGAAAAATTGGTTTGGGATGTTGAAATATTGATCCCAATTATACCTCTGAGTGCTATAGATGGACGAGGTGAACACAAATTCGAGAGATGGTCCTGTGAGGGCAGCTGGTTTGAATTTCATGTTAAGTTGGAGTTTTTAAAATAGCTAATTAACTCCCCTGTGGATATTTAACTATATTTAGAGAGTCATTTAATCAAGCATTGAGTCAAGTCAATTTATGTGATAGATGAATTTGGTAAGTGTGTGCATGTCAAGCTATATTAGGTGAGTTGTTAGTCGAAAAGTTTTATATACCCTTCACCAAGTTCATGTTATTAAGATTGAAGTTTGTGTGATCAATAGGAGAGAAACAACTCGTGTGTTATTTTGTCTGAATTATTTGTGTTATTTGTGCCTTTACTCTTATTTCTTTCCAAAACATTTGTATTAGAGTGATCAGGTGCTCAAAATTATTCTCGAAAATGAAATTTTCGAAACGGTGTGGAACCTGAACAAAGATGTATATCTCATCATTCTAAATCAGGTGAAACTTGTTTCATGGAAAAATGACACTATATGCTCCCAGAAATATGTGGTTTTTTCTTTCCCAAATAGGCAGATTTTCCAAAAATGACAGCTGACAGGGAAAAAAAATTGAGCAGTGGCAGGCTGCCATATGGCCTCTTTTGTTTAGTCGAAATGTAATTTTTTTTAGCTTGTTAGGCTTCTCCACTTATCCGTTGTTCATTAGGTGCTGGTTGGTTGAATTTTATTGGTTGGGAATGTGGCCAACCACATGCTACCACATGGCCCAATCGGAGGCTGCCACATGGAAGCACAAGAGGCCAAATATTTTTTTTTTAATGCCAAACTACAATCTTGTAGAATTGAAATCATGACCCAATCACATAACAGCGCACTGCCTAACTGAATGGTCTATCATATTACTTGTTTAAACTTACGGCACAATAGATATTTGAATTACGGTTAACAGAGGTATGGGGGTAGGGGCCAGGGCTTACCCCCGGTCGCCCCAAAACAATGATTCATAGAACCGATGGTCGTGGCTGGGGGTGCAGTGGTTGGGACCACCGCCCAGTCCAACATGTGACCAACATTACTTTAACCCCTAGTGGTTAATGCGACTGACGGATTTTTATTTTAAAATTTTCTGATTTAGACTGGATTAAAATAGTTTTAAATTTGGATTTTAGGTGCCGGTGTGCATTTTAACATTCCGACAATTTCTCTCGCAATTTCAGGAAATTGTCGCTCCGTTATCTGGAAATTAGGCGAAATTGTAGGATCGGTCCAAATTTTTGGTAAATTACGGAGCGATTAGCAAGAAAACTAGGGAGGCTAATAACTTCTCTATTTTTAGACCAATTTCAGATCAAAAAGAGGCTAGACAAGAATTTTTGGCAATTCTGGAGCCATTGGAGAAGGTTTCAATGTTGTTTGAGCATTGAAAATGTATGTAATCACAGTATTGAGAATAATTGAAGAGGGCCAAGCCATTGGAAGTTGGAACAAGGATATGTAGCCCAGGAGGGGTGAACTCCTTCATCTACTGTTGTTGTGCTACTCTTTATTGTGATGTCATGTCTATTATATGTTGTTTTTCAATGATTTTTTCATGTTTATTTTCTCTAGAATTTTACATAAAAAAACATAAACACTCATTTTTATCTTGCAATTTACCTTATAATACTCAACCAATTTGTTTATATTCTGAAGAGGAATTTAGCAGAAAAAAAAAATAATTTTCCCATTCATATCAAGTTTTTATCAGAGCATTAGGTTTACTTGTGCAAGGAGGATTTAATTTTTTTTCAAGTGTTTAAATCCTTACAAGTTTGAAGCTCAAAATAGGAGAAGGCGGGCACAGTTGCCACAATATCCACCACAATATTCAGCTCCTGTTGTACCTGAGGCTTCATTTAGCATGTCTCATGAAGGAAGAAATGATAACATGATAGAGGATGAGAAGGCGTTTAGAAAGGCTTTCTTTGACATGACAGAGAAGGTGAAAGTCCTCCATGAATAGAGTAATACAAGGTAATGGAAATGGTGATAAGCCACCATCTACTCAACGATTATCCTCACCACCATCTTCACCTTCCTCTTCATCCTCTTCCACTACTACAACCCTTACTCATACTCATCAACATACCTCAAAAGGAATTGGTAAAACACCCTTGTTAAAACTTGATATTAAATTTGAGCTGCCTATGTTTAATGGTGAAGTGAATGTAGAGAGGCTTGAAAATTTGGTTCTTTAGTTGGAGGTCTACTGCAGGATTCAAAACCTTCAACATAATGATACAAAGATTCAACTAGCTTCCTTGAGACTAGAGGGTGCAACACTAGTATGGTGGGAAGCCAAGACACAAGATGAGATAAAAAAACATGGCAAGATCTCAATATCTTGGTCTGATTTCATTTCTACATTTAAAATAAAATTTAACCCTCTAGCATATATGCAAAAATTCAATCCCACTAGTCTATATGAGGTTTTTTTGCAAGCCACTCACCTTGAGGCAAGAGGGAAAAATATTCGAGAAGAGGGTAAAAAGAAGCCATTTAAGGGTGGAGAGAAAGGAAAGGGTTTCAAAGGAAAAAGAAATAAAAATGCATTCGTTAAGAAGGAAGGAGAGAAAATAACATGAAAACATTGTTCCAAAGAGGGTCAGAATGAGGACCATTGTTGGAAGCTTCATCCATATATGAGGCCCAAGAAATTCAACAACTAGGGGAAACAAAAAACAGCTACAACCACACAATAGGATTTGGGATCTGATTCAGGTGATGAAACTAAAATTACAGACATGGGTATGAAAGGAAAATAATCCATTGCTAGCACTATTTCATCAAAATTTCACACTAGTACTCCAAATGAAGAAACAATGATTGAATTATTCCATGTGAGGGTTATTGCAAAACATACAAAAATTGACACACTATTTGATAGTGGGTCCTTAGCCAGTTTGATATCTGAAGACTTAGTCAAGAAACTTAATCTTGAAACCATTCCACATCCCAAACCATATCCATTGGGTTGGATACGCAATAACACAAATTTACAGGTTACAAGAAAGTGTGTTCTTCGGTTTTCAATCACAACAAATTTCATTGACGAAGTCGAATTAGATGTTGTACCGCTTGATATTTCATGAACTGTTTTGGGTAGTCCTTAACTCTATGAAATCCATCTTCTTTCACCATGAAAAAAATTACCACTTATTCAAATATGGTGTGGATTCTATTGTGAGATCTCATAAGAAAAAAATAAATTTTTTGGTTATTTAATGCAAGACGAATGAAAATACTAGTGAATTTAACCAAGAATTTTGTGCTTCTTATGATTAAACCAAAGAATGATGTTGATTATCAAGTATTTCAAGGTTTTTATGCAAAGTTTAAATCTGATTTGGTTGAAGTGGTTAATCAAAATAATGATATTTTTTAGTAACCAAAAGGATTACCTCCCAAGAGGGGAATGCAACATGAAATACAATTGTAGTAAGATTGACCTCTTCCTAACATTTGCATGTATAGGATGTCGGTGTTGGTGAGTGTTGAAATAAAAAACAAAATTCAAGAGTTGTTGGACAAGGATATCATCCGACCAAGTACTTTTCCATGCGGGTCACCTATTGTGTTATTGTCAAGGAAGGATGGAACATGGTGCGTGTGTGTAGATTTCTGTGAATTCAACAAAATTAGGGCAAAGAATCGTTACCCACTTCCTAGAATAGATTACTTACTTGATCAATTGAAAGATGCAAGTTATTTTACTAAGTTGTACTTAAGGAGTGACTACCATCAAATTATAATTGATGAAGGTGACATTTGGAAGATAGCATTCAAGACAAAACAAGGTTTGTTTGAATGTCTAGTTATGCATTTTGGTTTATGTAATGCTCCTGCTACCTTCATATGTATGATGAATGGTGTGTTGAGGCCATTTCTTGATGTCTTTTTCATAGTATACTTAGATGATATATTTATTTTCAGTAAATCATGTGATAAACATGTCATGCATGTAATAAAAGCACTTGATGCCTTAAGGAAATCAATTTTGTTTTTAAGATGTCAAAATGTGAAATTGGTAAAAAAAAATTGGTGTGCTTGGGGCATATTGCTAAAGGAGGTGAGTTGAAGATAGACCCATCTAAGGTTGAGTTCATTGTGAATTGGCTAATTCCCAAGACAGTCATAGAGGTAAGAAGATATTTGGTAGCAACCAAATATAGGAGTAAGTTTATTGCTAACCTCTCTTCTATCATAGCTCCATTGCATGCATTGACTAGTGTGAAAAAGGTATTCTAGTGGGGAGGTGATAAGAAAAAATAGTTCAAAACTTTGAAATAAAAGATCAGTTCATCCCTAGTACTTGCACTACTGGACTTGAGACAAGCCTTTGAGATCGAAACTGATGCAAGCGACTATGTTGCAAAATTGTCAGCCCATTTCATTTCATTCAGAAAATTTCAATGGTGTGGTGATTAAATATCCTACTTCTGAAAAGGAGCTTTATGCATTGGTTCAAAGTGTGAAAAAGTGGAAACACTACTTGATGGGAAAGGAAACCATCATACACACTGAACACCAACCATTGCAATACTTGAAATCGCAAACTAAGTTGCAACAGTCAAGGCACTTTCGATGGATGGGTTTCCTACAACAATTCCACTTGTTCATTAGGTATAAGAAATCTATATACAACAAGGTTTCTGATATGATTCTAGGCCTATTGTTAGTGCAACTAGTTTAAACAAGCATAATTCTATTTTGCATGAAATTTATGTTGAGAAATATGAATTTGATAATGACTTTCAAATGTTTATGCAAACTTGAGTCAAGGCAACCAAGTAGAGGAATTGGATTTCCATGTACATAGTAACTTGTTGTATCATTTTTCTAAGTTTTGTATTCCACATGGGGAGAGAGTGAATGTCATAAGGGAAGCACACACTTCTTTTATTGCTAGATATTTCAGTGTAAGAAAAACAGTATCACAACTTTAGAGGTATTTTTATTGACATTGTATGCTTGAAAGTGTGTCATGTTTCATTGTGTGCAGCCAATAAGCCTAGCTATAGGAGGTTGGGATTGTACACACCACTTCCTGTAACTTCACGTCCATGGGATATTTTTTCTATGGATTTTGTAGGAGGTCTTCCATTGTCAAAAATAGGTCATGATTATTTGTATGTATTTGTAGATATGTTCAGAAATATGTGTATATTAATGCCATGTAAAAACAAAATCACGGTTGAACAAATAACTCAACTATTCTTTTAGCATGTTTGGGTTCATTTTGGGTTTCCCACATCCGGTGTTAGTGATCGAGAGTCTCAATTTGTTGAGAATTTTTGGTAAAGTTTGTGGCACTTGATGGATAACACGTTGAAAAAGAGTACAACCTTTCATCGACAAGTAGATGGGAAAACTAAATTGGTCAATATAACATTCATACATATTCTTTCGAGGATATTGAAACAAGCATCCTAAGTTGTGGTATGAACAATTTCATTACATTAAGCATGCTTACAGCCGTGAAAAACACTCCTATACACAAAGATCACCATTTGAGGAATGTCTTGGATACTTACCTAGATCGCCATTGGATTTCATTTTTGGGAATGATGTTGCTATTGATGGCCATAGAGACAAAGGCAAAGCCAATAATTTCATAAAACAAATCCAATTGATACATCAAACATTTCAATATCAACTTGAAAAGAGCCAAGGAAAGTAAAAAGCAAGGCATGAAAAGCATCATGTAGATCACAAGTTCCAAGTTGGTGACAAATTTTAGCTTCACATTAGCAAAGAGAGGCTTCAAGGGGAAGGTAATAAACTGAAACCAATCTCTTATGGTCCTTTCAAAATTTTGGAAAACATTGTTGACAATTCCTTCAATTTCTATTTCCCTTCATACATGAAAATTTACTCTATTGTTAATGTTGAGAACCTAATGTTGTATGAGCCTCCTTTGATTGAAGATCAAGGAGAACATGTTCAGATTCCTTCCATTCAAGAATTTTCTCCCGAATACCTTGATGAGCTTCAGCAAGACACCATTCTTGATAGAAGAACAAGGACATAAAAAACAGGGATGGTAGACTACCTTCATGTGGGGCTAAAAGGCACTAATCCAAGCAAGGCTCAATGTATTGAGATTGGAAAGGTGAGGGCAATGTACCATAATTGTTTGAACAACTGAAAGTAATATTTTGGGGTCCAAAAGATTCTAGTGGGGATGAGTGATCAGGTGCTCAAAATTATGCTAAAAAATGAAAATTTTCATAATGGTGTGGAACTTGAATGACCACATACATATCGTTGTTATGAATATGGCATAACTTGTTTCGCAAAAAACTGATAGCATATGCTCCTAGAAATGTGTTCCTTCCTCTTTTCCGAACAGACAAATTTTCCAAAAATGATAGTTGGCAGGGAAAAAAGTTGGGCCAGTGGCACGATGCCACGTGGTCTCTTTTGGTTGGTAAAAATGTAATATTTTTCAGCCTGTCATGCTTCACCATGTGTACGTTGTTCATTGGGTGTTGGTTAATTGAATTTTATTGGTGTGAAATGTGGACAACCACATGTTGTTATGTGGCCCAATTGGAGGCCGCCACAAGGCAACACGAGATGCCACGACAATTTATTTTAAGGCCAAACTGCACTCTGGTGGAATAAAAATGGTGACCTAACACATAACAGTGCATCGCCTAACTACATGGTCTACCATTACTTTTTTAAACTTATGGCACAATACACATTTGATTTATGGTTGGTAGAGGTATGGGGTTAGGGGCTAGGGCTTAGCCCTAACCCCCCCAAAACAGTTATTCACAGAGTTGATGGCTATGAATGGGGGCCACAAAGACCATCATCCAATCCAGCATGTGACCAATACTACTTTAATCGCCAGTTGTTAATGCGGCCACCGAATTTTTATTTAAAAAAAAATTATTTAATCCACATTATAATAGTTTTAAATTAATATTTTACACTCCATTTTTATTTTTAATGGTCCAACAATTTCGCTTGGAATTTCAGGAAATCGTCACTCTGGTAGCCAAAAATCGGACGAAATTGTAGGACCAGTCTCGATTTTGGGAAAATTTTTGAGTGGTTAGGAGGGAAACTAGGGAGGCTAATAACTTATCCATTTTTTTGACTAATTTCAAATGAGAAAGAGGCCAAACAGGAATTTTTGGGCATTCTGGAGCCATTGGAGCAGGTTTTAGAGTTGTTTGAGCATTGTAAATGTATGTAATCACACTTTTGAGCATAATTGAAGAGGGCCAAGTCATTGGAAGTTGGAACAAGGAGACATAGCCCAGTAGGGGTGAACTCTTTCATCAAGTGTTGTTGTGTTGCAGTTTATGGTGATGTTCATGTCTATTATATGTTGTTGTTCAGTGATATTTTTATGTTAATTTGCTCAATAAATTTACATAAAAAATTAGTTTTAACTTGAAATTTACCTTACAATCCTTAAGAACTTTGTTTATATTTTGAAGAGGAAAATAACACAACAAAGCTAATTTTCCCATTCAGATCACAGAGCGAGGTTACAGAGAGTCATAGAGGATAGATCAACAATAATCCATGTGTGAGAAGACAATTTTTTTTCCTGTTGTTTAAAGCAATAACACACCTCTTACATTATATAAAGGGTGTTATAATGCAGTTTCCTTCTATAGAGAACTGAACATGCAGATTACTTATATCAAAAACTACGTTAGAACACTAACGTTGGTCTTGATAACTATGGACAACATTATGACACAAGGCGTCATCACTTCTGACACGTTATTTCTTAAAAAAAAGGTCAACAGATTGTACACTTGATACACGTTAGTGCAAAGAGTTACCAAATGAATATTTAAAAGGCTTAGTGAGAGTTATAGTTTTAATTAAGAGGTCATTTTATAAAGGTCACGTGAGTATATAACAGGAAATTTTTTTAAAAGGATTTTTGAAAACATATTATAACAAGGTTTTGAAAAGGAACTTATTATAAAAGTTTTTTTTATATAAATTTTTTTCATAAAATAATTTTTATATAAAAATAAAGCTTTGGGTTATTTTTTTTAGCTTTGAAAATATTAAAAAAAGAGAAGCTTATTACTGTTTCAGAAGAGAAATTTTTTGATTAAATATGGTAACATCGATTTTCCAACCACAACTTCCTTCTTTCACAGGGAAAGATTTTGATGTGTGGGCCTTTAATATGGAGACCATGTTGAGGGTGCATGATGTTTGGGATCTCGTCAAGTTTGGGTTTGAAAATCCTGAGAGTGGAGCACAAGAAAAATCTCTCACTAATGTAGAGAGATGACAATGGAAGAAAGAAAAAAGGAAGAATGCACAATATTTGCTGCTTATCCAACAAATAGTGGATCGGGAAGTGTTCCAGAAGATTATGATCATGTCTTCAGAAAAGGAAGCATGGGAAACATTGACGAAAAGATATACAGGTATGGCCAATGTCAATATTGTTAAATTGCATAATACTAGGAGAGGTTTTAAAAGTCTTCAAATGAAGCAGATAGAGGACATCGATTCTTTCATGAATTGGGTCATGACATTCATAAATCCGTTAAAAATTTATGGTGAATATATTAAACATAGGACATTGATTGATAAGGTCCTTAGATCTTTTTCTAACAAGTTGGATGTTCTCGTAGCAGCCATAGAAGAAGCCAACGATTTGGCAACACTAACAGTTGATGAGTTGATGGGATCACTTCTATCGAATGACGCAATGATAGACAGAAATAAGGATTCCACTTTAGAAAATGCTTTCAAAAGTCAAGTTTCTACTTCAAGAGGTCGAGACTGAGGTAGATCAAGCGGTAGAGGAGGAGGAAGAATATATGGTGATCAAAGAGATGGCCTAGAAGGTAGGGAACATGAAAGTGAAAGCAACAACAAAGGCTTCAACAATATTCAAATATTTGAAAAATAAAAGGTGTGACGTTACCATTGTAATAAATTTGATCACTATGCCCGTGATTTCAAGAAGAGGATAGTTGATCAAGGAAACCAAAGAGCTAATGTTAGTACAAAGAATACTAACTCCATGTTCCTAGCTTTCCATAACATGTATGAACCTTTTGATAATGTGTTTCTATTAGAAAGTGGTTTTAGTAACCACATAACATGCAATAAGAGTTTGGTTGCAAAGCTAGATCAATATTTGAAGATAGTGGTAAATTTGGGGACTGAAAAGACTGTGGATGTAGATGGAAAAGGAGTGGTAAACATTCTTAAAAAGCAGGGGGAGCCAAAGACAATATCATAGGTATATTGTGTTCCTAGTCTTAAACACAATTTGATGAGTGTTCCTCAATTGACGTAGAACAAATACAAAGTTATCTTTCACGGACAAGATTGTGTTATCAATAACAATACACCAAACAAGTAGCTGATAGAAAATGTGTGTATGACGAGGAACATACTCTTTCCTCTAATTATGAATTAGAGTGACTAGGTCAATTCGTTTACAGTTGCATGTTCTAATGATTATTGGTCATGGCACTTTCGGTTCGGACACTTGCATTTTTATGCTTTAAGATTTTTACAACAGAAACTATGGTCATAGCGTTACCTCCCATCAAAGAACTTGCTAGTACATGTGAGTATTGCATATTGGGAAAGAAACATTGTGAATTTTTTCCAAAGGGACTTGCATACAGATCAAAACAACCACTTGAGTTGGTGCATACAGACTTGTGTGGACCTATGAGGACACAAACGATGGGTGGAATTTGTTACTTTCTCAATTTAATTTATGACTATAGTAGAAATATATGGGTTTATTTCTTATATTAGAAGTCTGAAACTTTTTAAAAGTTAAAAGAATTCAAATTATTAGCAGAGAACCAAAGTGATCAATAGATCAAGGTAGCAAGTTCAGATCATGGTGGAGAATATGATTTGAAGGCATTACATGAGTACTGCAAAGAACATGGAATCAGAAGATTGTTTACAACTAAGTACACACCGTAACAGAATGGTGTAGCAGAGAGAAATAATATCAAAACTATGAACATGACAAGGAGCATGTTCAAAGTAAGAAACTTGTCAAATGAGCATTGGGCAGAAGCAGTTGCATGTGTTATTTATGTGATAAACATAACACCTAAAAAGAGTGTGATGAATAGAGTACTATAAGAAGCATGGTCAGGTATGTTATGCAGCGTTTCTCATCTCATAGTTTTTTGATGTGTAGCATATGCACATGCACCTCATAAGATAATAGGCATATTGGATGATAAAATTGAAAAATGCATATTTATTGGTTATAGTGAGCAATAAAAAGCTTACAAATTGTATAAAACTGTCACCAAAAATACCATAATTAACAGAGATGTTGTGTTCAAAGAACAAGAGTCATGGAATGGGAATGTAGACAAAATCATTGATGCATGAGCACTGTTGATGGAAGAGGATAATGTAGTAGATACGGAGCAGCAAGAAACAAAAGAGAAAATACCGAATAGAGTCACACAAGCAAGGACTCCAATATTTTCTTAGCAACATGTATCTTCAAGCAAATCAACAGATCATAATTATCTGAGCAGCCTATCAGGTGATGAATCAAGCAATGGTAAGAGAAACATGAGAATTTTGAAATATATCTATGATGTTTTGGATGTTAGTTCAAGTTTTGCATTATTTTCATTCTTCGTTTGAAGAAGCAATCAGAGCTGAAAATTGGGTGAAAACCATGGATGAAGAAATTGAACCTGTTGAAAAGAATGATACATGGGATTTGGTTAATTTTCCAAAGGATAAACACCTCATTGGTATGAAGTGGGTGTGAAAGACAAATTTGAATGGGAAATGTGAAATTAACAGATTTAAATAAATACTTGTAGCAAAAGGATTCTCACAACAACCACGAATATATTTTCGAGAAATTTTTACTCTAGTAGCCAGATTGGATACTGTAAAAGAAATTCTAGCCACAACAACTCAGAACGAGTGGAAAGTATATCATAATGGATGTAAAATCAACCTTCTTGAATAGAATTATAGAAGAATAAATTTATGTGCAGCAGCCTCTAGGTTATGAATTTGAAGGTTAAGAAGATAAAGTTTACAAGTTGAAGAAAGCAGTCTACAGCTATATGATCAAGAATGGATTTTGCAGAAGCAACATTGAGCCTACCTTATACAAAAAGGTAATTGAGCATGGAAAATTATTTATTTGTTTCTGATATGTTGGTGACATTATTTTTACAGGTAATCTTGATTTAGATGAACTTAAAGCATCCATGATGAAAGAATTTGAGAAGAAAAATCTTGCCCTCGTGAAATATTTTCCTTGCCTAGAAGTTGAGCAATCTGAAAAATGGATTTTTATTTGTCAAAATAAGTATGGTAGAGATTTGCTGAAAATATTCAGGATGAACAATTGCAAACCTATACCTACACCAGTTGCAACAGGTACAAAGTTAAGTAATGATGATTAAGGATCGATGTAAATCCAACTCTATTCAACAGACTGGTTGGAAGCCTCATGTATCTCACAGCTACAAGATCGGATATCATGCAAGGAGTGATTTTGATTTCCATATTTATGGAGACTCCAAAAGACACATATTGGAGAGCAAGAAAAATAATTATGATATACATATCAGGGACTAGAGATTGTGGAATAATGTATTCAAGCACAAAAAAGAAATATTTCATTGAATACACAAATAATGATTTTGTAGGTAGTTTGGATGATAGGAAGAGCACTTCTATTTATTTATTTTATCTTGTTTCAGGTGTGATAGAATGGGCATATAAGAAGCAGCCTATCATGGCACTTTCATTAGCAGAAGTAGAATATGGTGCAGCAACATCAACAACATGTCGAGCAGTATGGTTAAGAAGAGTATTAGATGGACTCAAGCAGAAACAACAAGGATCAACAACAATATATTGTGACAACACCTTAGTGATTGCATTATCCAAGAATCACTACAAGGAAAAGACCCTCTAGCAGACGTTATAAAGGAGGTTTTTAGTGTTATAAAATTGGCCAAAATTTTCAAAAAAACATTTGCTACAACATCCATTTATGGTTACAGAGGTTTTTGCAGAGCTTTTAACAGAAATTCAAAAGAACTAAAAAAAATGGGCAGCCGAAGGTTATTACAGATGTTTTTTTCATCGGTGTGCTACTCTGGCTTTAACGCATTAGTGCGTACATGCAGACGGTGCCCCGGGGCGGTCTTAGTCCAACGTACTGGGACATTTAGGTGTAAAACCACACCAGGCGTAGTGTTGGTCATACAATGCATGGGGCCATTCTAATTGGTCTTGGGATTTGTGCGAGGCCCATAGGTCGTATCAACGCACTGGTGAGTATACTTATATAAACGCACCAGCGCACCGTAACACAGAAAGGAACCAAGATTTATAATTGGTATCGGTATTCGTGCGATGCCCATATATCGTAAAAATGCACTGGTGCTTATAGATACATAAACACCCCGGTGCACAGTATCACATAAATGCACCGATATTTATAACTTTTTGTGCGGTGCCCATAGATCGTAAAACGACACTGGTGCATATAGACACATAAGCACACCGGTGTATAGTTACTGACACACACCAATTTTCATTTTGTATCTTTTATAAACATCGACCTGTGATAGTCCAATTATTGTGATTGTTTTAAATTCATTATTCATCAAAAGTCAACACATCTTATACCAATATTCATATTAATTACGTTTTTATTAATGCATTTGAATGTGATGTTTGGATTAATTTATTAAATCATATCATAATTATTGTGGTTTTTTTAAATTCATTATTCATCAAAAGTTGACACATATATATCTTATAACAATATTCATATGAATTAAATTTTTATTAATGCATTTGAGAACGACAATGGAGAATGCAATAGAATAAATTAAAACATATTTTATGATATATATATATATATATATATATATATATATATATATATATATATATATATATAAGACAGTATTTGTCATACAAAATGGGACAGTTATTGGTATCCCTTTGTCTTTCAATTGGGACACTATGTCCATTACATTAAACAAAATGTCTGATTTCACAGACAAATATTTCAAAAAATACAACACCTTGCTTTGATATCCAAACATAGCGATCATCATTCTTCGATTGAACTGTTTTCACTGCTAGAGCTACTTCCATGAATTGGGTTATTTTCAAGAATGTTTTGTTCATGGTGTTGATTGTTTTCTTCTTCTTCACCTTCCATCTATAAACATAAAAATAAACTGAAATGAGTGTATATACATTGGTGAGAATAATGAAAATTGCAATATTAAATAATATACATCAATGTAAATCGAAAATAAAAATGACATACCATAGCAACAATTGACTCATAAACTATACACATTCTTTCAAAACCATGTACCATGCCATCTTTCAAAATTTCATCTGTTGGCGCAGTTCCATACTTTGTTTCCTACAAATTTTATACCCCATAACAAATCATATATTTAATATAAAATATGTTTTTGTTCTATTAATTATAGACGGAGCTAAGTAAAACAAGATCGATAGATGTTTACAAATTCCACAATTAATTTTTGATATGCCAACACATACTCGCAACCCATTTTTAACCCAATTTCAATCAATTTGTCTGTTTTTTCTTCTTTGTATGTTAGCACCTGTTTGAAGACATTCAATGATGATTTTTGTAAAACAACTTAAAAAATACAAAAATGAAATCTATTTAAGTTGTTATAAGGAAGTAACAATTACTCACAAACTTTGAGATTCAACCCTTTTCTTCCTTGTCGTCTTGTTTTATGTGTTGAATGGGTTCAATTTTCTTTTCTTTTCTATAAGAAAATTCTTGAAAATTAATATTTAATGCTAAATTTTTTATTTACTGTACCTAATGATCGAAAAATTAAATGATTACATATTACATTTGAAGCACGTTGTTGTTGAGATGGCTCCTCCTACGATGCAATTTTGTCCATTTATTTGACCATCTCCTTGTACACCTTTTTGGACATTCCTACTGGCATATTTCTGATATCAGCTCGTTCATCTTTTGAGATTTTCATTTTCTTCCTAAAAATGTAACATGACAATAAAATATTTAATTTTTATATTGATATATGAAAAGTAAATATAACAAAAGTGATATTTATAAATAATTCTAGACAAACATTTAAAGGAATATTACTTTTTCATTGCTTCTTTTTTGTTGTTGTATGTTTTTTCTATTAAAAGTCAGACATGTCTCATTGACCAATTCTCTGGAAACTCTTCCTGTAGTTTAGATAAAATTTGGTTCTTGGAATCATTGGATTGATTTTTGTATTGTAAGTGGAAAGAAAGTCTATACATTCGTTCCACTAGATCCCTCAAACTTTTGTAAAAGTTTTCCCCCTTTTGTTAACTTTCAGCACCACTCCAGATGAGCTAAGAAGCAATTCATTTTCATTTGCATGTTCTATTTTTTTTTTCTTTTCTTAGAACAACATTCATTTTCTAAGTTATTGGTCCCTGTAGAACATTAAACATATGTGAAATAATAAACTGTTTGACACGTGTTATCTAATAATTTTAAGTATATTATTAATGATAATTAAAAAATTAAACTCATATTGGATCGATAGTATTTTTTCATTCACCTGATTCATCCTTTTGCAATTTTTCCATTAAGCTTTTACGCTCTTCTGGTCCTAGATCAGAAATAATCATGTCAAGATTTGTCATTTTGTGGCTCTGCATGATACACAGTAAAAAATACGTATTAGTTAAGATTACATATAGTTCAAAAATAACATTTTTTATAAATAATTTACAAAGAACTTGCCTTTTTTTCTTTTCTTGATGTGTTATTAGCATTTTTATTACTTGATCTCTTGTCAGTCATTTATTTATCAATATAAAACATGTACCGTATCATTCATTAATATATTTATAAAAAAATTCTCAACTTTTCATGTACAAAATAAATCTCAAGACACCAGTGCACCTTTCATGAGGTACGCACCGTGGTCGGTGCGTGGGGGTATTAAAAACGCATCACAAAATAGTATAATAGACTGTA
Organism: Pinus albicaulis; assembly: GCA_034641835.2. NCBI lineage: Eukaryota > Viridiplantae > Streptophyta > Pinopsida > Pinales > Pinaceae > Pinus > Pinus albicaulis. The sequence goes on from CM076572.1 coordinate 912,256,062, forward strand.
CGGTGCATGGGGTATTATAAACACACCGCAAAAATAGTTTAATAGACCATACGGTGCTATCCTCATAAAATGGAGCACCGATGCCCTATTTCAGATAGAGCACACTAATTTAGAAAAATTGTTTTCAATTTTTTTATTACACAGTACTTGCATGGTGCGCTGTATAATATAGGGCACCGGTGCGCTAGGGTCAACAGGGCCCACCGATAACGAAAAATCCATTTTTTCCAAAAATTCACACAATAGCCAAATGGATTGGGATCCGACTATGCAAGTCATCCCGTGGGTTGGATGTCAATATAAAATGAAAAACCCTAATTCTGAAATCACAGAAATAGGGAGAAGAAAGGGAAAAAATAAAAACATGAAGGGTTTAGGGTAAAAATGGATAAAACTGCAGAAAAAGTAAAAAAACTGCAGAAATGGTAAAAAAATAAATCAAATTTAATCACGAGATGGTTTGAAATTCTATGATACAGGGTTTGAATCACTAGAGGTTTGGTTTCTGATTGTCTGAATACTTCTGTTCAAACGTATTTCACTGCTCCACAGTGCCCTCCTGCTCTCTTGCTCTAGGTCTGTCTCCTACAAATATCTGGCTGAAAATTTTAGCAAAAATAGTGAAATAATGAAAAGTCTTTAGTATTTAAAGAATTATTTTATGAAATCATATTTTCGAAAATATTTTTCCGCCCATTTTTCAAATTTCCGCTTTTTTTCTTCACTTAAAGAAAATAGAGTTGTGCTTTTTTTATTTGTGTTTATTTGTGACCGGTGCAGAAGAGTTGTGAAGCACCGGTGTGTCTGAGTAATACGACGCACTTGTGCGTGTTATGATGATAAGCGCACCTGACTGTATAAAGTTCTTTTTTTTGGTATGTAAGATCATAATAAAATAATGATAATTCTAAAGTACATGAATTTATTTTCATTATTTTCTAAACTTTATTATGTTACAAAAATTCATATTATTCTAGATTTGTTATTTTACAATTATTTGCAAATTTACAAATTGAAATATTTAATAAAATTGTTTCACATTAATACAATTAAAATTTTACAAATATTTTACATACAATTACAATAAAAATTACAATTACAATCACAATTTTACATAAATTTCACATACAATTACGATTAGAATTACAATTAAAATTTAATTTTACATATAATTACATTTACAATTTTACATAGAATTACATTTACAATTACAATTACAATTTTACAGATATCTTACATACAATTACAAATACAATTACAATTTTAGAATTTTACATACAGTTAGAATTAGAATTAGAATTTTAAAATTTTTCATATATACACTTAAAATTACAATCATTTCACAATAAATTAAATATTACAATTACAATTAAAATTTTACATTAAATATTTTACATACAATTACAGTTAAAATTACAATTACAAATACAAATACAATTTTACAATTTTACATACAATTAAAATTTAAATTTCAATTACAATCACGACATAATATTTAATAAATATCATGGTCATTTAATATTAAACTAATTAATAAACATCATCACAATCATGATAACCATCGTACAAACATCATATTCGACTAAAAAACAGATTCAAACATCAAATTAACATTATATATTAACATCATCACAACACAAACATCAAATATACATCTCATGTAAAATAACTCATGCTATCACATATACACATCTATCTGCAAGCTAAACATTAAATGAACATATCTAACATGAAATATACACATCATAATGATCACCAACATGTAAATTAAGTAGAACTCCAACATGAACATAAAATACATGGACTATATATATATATAACTGAATAATGTTAAAAATATACAACTGTAATATAAATTTCATGGATCAGCTGGTGGTAGTAAAACATCAATAGAAGTACAAGTGGAGGCCTGCTCAGTAAATGGTGCAGCCTCAACGGTCGATGGTCGAGCTTGCTCATGATCATGACTAGTACTGATGGATGCATTAGCTAGTGGTAGTACAACATCAATATAAGCAGTAGTAGTGGAGGCCTGCTCAGTCAATAGTGCAACCTTTATGGTCGATGATCCAGTCCGCTCATGATCATGACTATTACTGTTGGATGTTGTAGGCTGCTGACTAGACGTGGCCTGGTCTAGCCTCATCTCCATGATGACTGCTAGATGCTGCTAGTGGAGCCTCATGCTCATCAGGTGTGGCACGAGGTGAACGATCATGAGATGATGAGTCGCTGCTCACAGACTGTCCATCATGCACCGTTGCTCGACTATCCCTATAACATGCAACAGTCCTCCTCAGTCTCATAGCAGCTGTCGTAGCTCCTACGACATGCCGCATTAGGTTGTACATGTCACGTGGCACGCCTCTCCACATGCGTAATAGCCTATCTTCGGCCTGTATGTCTCTGTAATGAGTGGGCCTGATGCCTACCTCAACAATAAATGCACTAATTTGGTTGCCCAACTCCATCCTATATCTAGTCTCAGGTCGACTGCGCCTAGCAAAAGGCAGTACCGGTGCACCAACAAGAGGATGTCTCCCTGCACCGGCCTCACCCTGATCATGATCCTCGGTATCGGCCATGTCCTAATCATCATTAGGATCCACACCTAGATCATGTGGTGGTTCTGGCATCTCCTGGCCATGAAAAGAGGAAATGTATGCAAAATATATACAATTACACAACAATAATTAGACAATTTCATTACACAATTTAATAAAAACAAGTTAAAGAACATGTCAGAATAAATATAAATAAAACAGTAATATTACCTCTATCATCTGGTGGCTCATCATCTGTGAAGAGGATGTTGGCACACCCTCGCGAATCTAATCCATCATAAGGACATGGGACCATAATGAAGGGATGTAGCTCGTCAACACTGGCTAGTAAGTCTAGGGCATCATGCGATATCCTGGCTAGAAACGTAGTATCTCCCCTCTTGGGCATCATCTGCCCTGACATGTGCATCCAGGCCTCCAACATCGGCCTACGAGGCTATCGAACAAAACTAGGCCTCATCTCTGGAAACCTCTCAAAAAATAAACAAAAAATCTCTAAAGAGAAAGGGAAGTTGACCCTTCCTTGTGCATGAGCACGACATCTATCTAAGGCCGTACAAAACTGCCGCAAAAAAATGGCAGACCACCTAACAAGTCGTGGCTCCTGTACTAAAGAATCAACATAATATAAAAGCGAGCAACTAATATGTTTCCCGTCACTGGTGTTGTGCGAAATGGTCGAAATGATAAGTGAGAGGCACTACACCTCCTGTCTACCAAATGCACCTATACGTAACTGACCTCTAGGTACCTGAAGCTCTAAAGGAGATAGTACATGTGCTCCAATGTACCTCTGGGAGTAAACCAACTTACTCCCTGCTGCACAACCAGCTGGAATCTTTGGGAATGAGGGGAAATCCACCCCTCTCCTTGATAGTCCTGTAATAAAATAAATATCCTCCTCAGTGGGTGTGTACCACTAGTCAGGACGAGCTTGGAAAGCCTGTCAGTGGGCATTCCACCTGTGGATAAGATATCTCAAAAACACACTATGGGCCTTTAGGGAAGTAGCCTCCTTATAGAACTTGAGGAGGCCTACCTTCCTTAGGATCCCCTGGGTATCTACTGTAATAGGGCAAGGGTATGCATCTCTCTCCCTCTCTCGTGCCTCCCACTAGCGAATCATGTCATACTATTCTGCCTGTTTTTTATGTTGTTCCTCCTCTTCTCTCTAAATCATTGACATATTAAATAATTTTATTTTATTAAAATAGACATGTATTTAGGAATATACATATATTTTTTTTTTTTGAAAAAAAAAACAGACCAGTTGGTGTGCCACAAAAACAGTCATGCTTCGGTTCTGGTGCGGCTTGTGTTTGTAGCACATCGATGGCGGTGCCCCAAATGAAATACAATGCACCAACCTCAGTATAGCTGAAATTTTTTCAAGCACCGTTGATTATATCTGATGTCACAATAGCAATGCGCTGACTGAAATATACGCCCCGGAGCGTATAGTCATGTCAGCGCACCGAATTCTTGACGATTACATAGTCGATGGTGCGGTCTTTTACCCGACCACACCGTTGAACCTTTCAAAATGCCAAATGTGGTGCGGTGACAGACACCGGGGCAGGTAATTCCGTCAACGCACTGCACTGCTATTCACATGGTCAATGGTGCGCCTGGCTAAATGAGCACACCGCATTTTATTTTTTTAATTTAAAATATTGCAGGACGCCTTTCGATACCACCCCAAAAATGGTGCGGATACCGTTAGCACCAGTGGCGGTGCGACCTGTAAATTTTATAGGCAGCATCGCTACCCGGTGCGAGCCGAACAACTAGTGCCACCACGCGATAATTTTTTTTTCTTTTTTAATGGTTATTTTTAAGGTTATTTCAAATTCTAATCCGCTAAAAAGCTTAATTATGGAAAAAATAGAAAAATACCTATACATTTCGCCGTCGAGAAGGCATATTGGCTGTAGAATTTGCAAAAGAAAATTTACCCACCGTTATTCAAAATGAAAGATGGAGATTGATGGCCATTGCACAGCAGCAGTGCGCGCAATGAGTGCAATGGGAGCACCGATGTCAGGGCAGCTCAGAGAAGGGGAAATGGCACCGATGCTTGAGAGCTTTGGAGCACTGAGGAAAGTGAAAAATGTGTTTTTTTGGCCGTATTTTTTTTATTTAACCCTGTTCCGGTGCATGAGGTTTTATAGGTGCACTGGTATGCTTACTTACAACCACACTGAGTGGTGTCAAATTTGGCGCGTTGTTTATGATGCACCGGGCCGGTTCCCTAACACCGCACCAAGATTTTTTAGTTTTGGCGAAATGCTTTGATGATGCACCAGGGCGGAATATTCGTAAAGCACCGGTGCAGAATAGTCGTAAAGCACTGGTTTTTTGGCTTTAATTTTTTTTTATTTAACGCTATTCTGGTGTGTGCATTTAATAAGCACACCGGCACGTTTCTATTTTGGGACGGTGTTTTATGATGCACCGGCACGGAAGAGTTGTGAAGCACCGGTGCATTACCGTAATAGGATGCCCCAGTCGGGTGTGTATGTCACGCACGGTGTCTGGTGTGCTAATGTTTTTTCCACACCAGGTCTTTCTATGGTAGAGCACAGTGGTAATTGAGATCTCAGGGGCACTGAAAAATGAAAAATCTGGGTTTTTTTCCGTAATTTTTTCTTTGTTTTATCCTTTTCTAGTGCATGTGGTTTATAGGCGCACCAGTTCTATTTCTTATGAATGCATCGGTCATCTTTTTTTGGCGCATTTTTTTATGATGCACCAGTCAGGTTTCTTAATACTGCACAGGGCAATTTCAGTTTTGGCGCGGTGTTTTATAATGCACCGACGCGGAAGAGTTGTGAAGCATCGGTGCTCTACAATAATATGATGCACTGGGTGGGTGTGTACGGAGTGCACAGTGTCCGGTGTGCCAATTTTTTGTCTGCACCAGTGCTTTCAAGTTTCAAGAGCACCAGTGCAATGTTTAAAGATAAGCACACCGAGTGAAAAACATCTGCAAAACCCTCCGCCCGCCAACCTCCTCTAGTAACCTCTGCTAGAAACGGATGTATGGGGTATTTTTCTGTGGGGTTCCTCAAAAACATCCGCTAGAGGGTTTTTTCCTTGTAGTGAATAGTGTGTTTCATCAAAAGAGAAAGAATATTGATACTATATATCACTTTATTAAAAAACTTTTGAGCAATGGAGAAGTTCACTTGAAGACTTGTAACTTGAGTGGTCAATTAGATGATATATTTACAAAGCCACTAGCAAAATATGCGTCTGAGTTTCACAAAAGAAACATCGGTGTCGTAAGCCTTGCTAAGACATAAACCAACAGGCATGTTTGAGTTGTGATGAGTCATGTTTTAATTTAGCGTTCGTAATTAAGGGGGAGTGTTAAAATTGCTAATTAACTCTCGCATGGATATTTAACTATATTTAGAGAGTGAGTTAAGTGAGTATTGAGTCAAGTTGAGTTATTTGACAGATTAATTTGGTAAGTGTGTCAAGTTATATTAGGCACGTTTTTAGTCGAAAAGGTTTAAATACCCTTCACCGATTTCGTTGTATTAAGATTGAAGTATGTTTGATCAATAGAATAGACACAACTCGCGTTTTATTGTGTGTGAATTATTTTTGTTATTTGTGCCTTTACCCTTCTACCTTTCCAACAGGTGTTGGAGTTTGAGTGCTCATGGACATAGCTACACGAAAAACAACGACGGACATGAAATGGAGACGGACGACGACATAGGTTCCTGGGAGGCGGTCCAGTAAAATCTAAAAATATCGGTGGCCGAGAAAGCCAAAACGTAGCATGACTATACTATGCCTAAAATTCATATGAGAAAACCTTATTTTATGCATTATATATGTATGCCAACATTGAAATCAACATCAACCACCATCCATATTCGACCTTAACACATTTGGAAATTGAACATTGTCATTACTTCACACCTCTAAGCCTTTGGTGAGGGGGTTTTCATGGTCCTATATTTTAATAAACATATTTTTTTTTTCATACTAAAAAACAGAACTGGATTTTATTAAAAAGTGAAAAATAAACACCCAGTTATATATATTATTTTCCATTCTGCTGTATTTTGTATTTCAATCATAAAAAGTCTTCTGAAATAAAAGAAACATTTCGAGCCTATGTATCTATAAAAGCCATCATATGTTACAAACAAAAAGGATAATATTGACAAAGGTCCAAAGAGGAAAAACCAACTTCATATGTTTGAAAATAGGTGTGAAAATAAATCGGCGATTTCCAAGAAATCTATGGGAGAGCGATGAGCCCCTTCACACTAGATGAGTCATCTAAAAAAAGAAAAGAAAAGTATATTTATCCTTCGTATATATATATATATATATATATATCATTTTGTATCATTCAGTGTTTTGTTAGATTGGCATTTTTTTCTGACATTCATTTCTCTGTAAATGTGTTGAATATGAAAATATCCAACATAGATCTACCATAAGTATGGATCTAACATGAGCCAAGAAGGAACACATTTCTTCATGTGAATTTTTTTTAGAGTGAAAAATACAATGTGTTATTTTTTATTGTTTAAATTGTATTTTTGAATGCTAAATAGAGTATATATAGGGTCAAATAAAAATTTTAATCATACCAGCTTTTTTTTTCTACATATAAATATATAAAAAGTTCATATCCATATAAGTTAGTTAACATCAACCTTCATATATTTTATTTAAATATGTGTTAAAATATTTTTTAAAAGAGTAATATTGTAACATCTGTTTTGCACATTTTTTCACTTCTAATTACTTTACAGCATATGCATTTTTTAAAATTATAACCACATAATTTTTTTTATTTAGAACAGTTTTTAACTTTTATTTTTATTTGAAAGGGGAATGGACTCACAAGAATACTTGCACATCGCTCTCATACTAAGTTGTAGCATGAATCTCTCGACTCAAACATATAAAAAGGGGGAATATTTTAATAAACATATACATAAAAATAGGTATATAAACATAGAAAAAATGCCGCGTGTATGGCTAATTCAATGCAATAAACACTTGACCCCATTCAAGCTTGACACCATTGGCTCGAAACATAAATTTTCATATTATGATATTTATATATTCATATAAATTCCACCTTGTACTCACAACTGGGTTTTAATTGCATTTTAATGTTTCAATTTCCCACACAAAACCCCATCAAGTGTCATGATCATAAAATTGAATTTCACACTCTCCATTTGAATTAAATAAATGGAGTGAGCTACAATAAATTGGGTTACTGTGCAATCATTTACTTTTAGGACTTAAAGTATGGTCGATGAATTCTTTGTATTTTTTTCAGACATTCCATCAAATAATTTGAGTCGTCTTTCAAATGTGTGTCTCTGTGCTTAAATTTTCATTTTAAAGTAAATTTAATAATTTTTATTCCAATTAATCCTACGAGTAAACCAAATGAAATAGCACTTAGCCTTTTTTCTTCTTGCAATCTAATTCTAAGGTGAAATTACACCCTTTAAATAACTAAAACTTCTGTCAAACGATTGATGAACAACCGATAAACCTTCAATTTTGTTACAACTTCGATCCAACCAAGCCCAAAAACCATCAAAATTTTTACCTGTCATTCCTTAGGTTCCCATCTGTGGCATCTACTCTCATATTTCTAGAAACTTATGTTGTTTCCACCATTGTGATTTTCGTCAAAATTTTCCCGAGCTTGTTCCAAAGCAAGCCCAATTTAAACCAGTTGTTGCAACTTGGGATCTAATACTAATATGAAGTGTGTCGTGTTGCGTGTTGGGCAGCACCACTTAATAAGTGTTTCTCTTATACCAATCTGTAGTTTCCCCAAACTCCAACCAACAACGTCAATCTTACGACACTACAAAATCCTTTAATTAATTGAAATAATATGAGAATGCATACATATTTTTCTACCAGGATTTCAATATGGACCTAGTAGTTTAATTAAATATGATATGTATCACTATATGCCATGCAATTTTGTACATTATTTATAAAATAAATTAACCCTCACAGTAGAAAGACATAATAACACTATGCAACATGCTTAACTACATTTTAATGATATCAACGGTAGCATAAAATAATATAAAACATATACTATACACATTGCACAAATAAATAAAATCCATGAGAAATAAGTCAGAAACTTATATGTTGGAAATAGTCGACTAGATTTGGGCTCTCCATGTTGTAGGTTATAACCCTGTACAGAAATTATCTGCAAACGAATCTTAAAAATATAAAATAAACAATAGCGAGGGCATAAAACATAAAACAGATATACATATAGATATTTTCCCCTGTATCCCAAATCGAGACGACCAGCTTGATTTTTCATTATATTCCTTTTAGTGTTACAACACATATATATACATGCCGAAGCATACATAAACCCCAATCCATTAACCCTGGATTAGAACATAACCGTAGTTCCCTTGACCGGATATAAAAAATACCAAGGGCCGAAAACCATCATGCCCCAAAACCATGTGCAAACCCATGCACAAAACCATGGGTGGGTTCGCCCACCAAAAAATAGCGTCAAAATCATTTTTTCCCAGGGCGTTGCCCCGGACTCTGAACAGGGGGGGCTACCTCCCTCCCTCTGACCCCCCATGATGTGCTCAACACAACATACAAGAGCCGTTCTCGCGCCCCCTATGACCCCCCCCACCCCCCGTACCTGACTAGTCATGGAAAGAATATAACACATGTTCCACCTAGCCATAGACCATTTGGTTCATAAGCCCAATGAAAGGTCACTCACAAGTTGGCATAGGAATCTCCAAAAGCAACAAATGAAAAATAACAACAAATCCTAGCCCATGAAACCAACCCTAGCATCCCTCACCTCCAACCACAAGCTCATGTCCACATGATCAACACCTAAGTGAATACCCAGAGTCTCTCTTTGCTGCCCACTATCTAGAGAAACTAATAATTTCTTAGAATAGGATTATCCTGCAATTCTACAAGTCTTGGTGTTTCCCGGTGGCCAAGTGCCAACATCCAAACCAAATAGAACCCTAATTCGATACCAGAGCCCAGGCTAGGACTCCCAACCTATATCCAGACGAGTTCCCACAAGAACTCCATGGTGCCAAGCCATAATCAGGTCCAAAAACCCCTTGAAGCCTCGAAACTTCTAGAGGCACCAGGGCTCACATAAAAAAAAAATATTTGTCTTGGTATTCTTACTTAACTAGCCACACAAATATCTAGTTCCAAAGTCTAACCCAGGAGTCACTGGCTCCTCAGTCTATAAGACTAAATAGTTAACCAAATTCCATAACCTAGACTCACTCATTTTTTACCCAATTGATTCAATCCTAAATGAATAATAATGCATATAATAACATGAATCTAAACTTTCTTTATAATGCATGGCGTTCACTAGTGCAGTGTGTTGAAATGGCAGCATGAAATGGCACCCAAAGGGGGCTTCTAGTTTAATATTTCCTTAATTAAATTGCAAAACAAATTGTAATTTCATCTCATGACAACTTGTATTAGTTAACTTAGTCAGAATGATTAGGTTATCTTAGGGAATTTGAGTTAGGGTCAGAGATGAGGCATGCAGATTTCTCCCATGATTTAAGGGGGTCCAGTTACAGTTATTTATGAGTTCTATCCCATGATGCTTTAAGATTTTCTCAATCTTAGCATCTTTCCCCAACCACGATATTTAAATGATTTTCTCTCCCTCAATTAAATCTTATTTGAACATTATACATAAATTTCCCATGGAAGAATTATTTCAATAAGCATCTCACTTCTAAATGAGTTATTCCTAGATTTTAGCCATTCTTGTCATTAATAATAGTTTCTCAATGTACTTTATGGATTTTATTCCATTAATAAGATATACTTAGTTTAAAATAAAACAATCAAAATTAACACATGGAGGGCTATTACAATATACATAAATATAAAAGAGGTGGATGACCACCAATGTACCCGATTATATTATTAATCCCGATGACGAATCACACAGGCTCGTTCGAAATGCGTCGACAAAATATTCTTGGTTGTGATTATCACCGAAAGATTTTTTTATATATTTTATGGATCACAAAAACAAAATTCCTAAAATTATTATTCCTCCTTAGAAAGAAATGGTTTCCATTGCATCGATTTCCTAGTGGATATGAGGAATATTTTGTTGATATTGAACCTTGGTGAATCAGATTCCATGCTAAGAAAGTTTTCTTGGTTTAACAACTTGATAGAGTTGTATGTTCTACTTGTGAGTGCCCATCATTTTTGTGTCAATTATATGATCCAATATATCATTATTAATACATTTAGGTTTAATTTAGTAGAAAAAAAAAGTGCTCATCCACATCTAAAGTTATTAGAAGAGGTAGGAAATATGGTCAAAGTAGGTTCGCATTAAATATTATGTGACAGACAAGAAAACAATATTACTCAATTCAAAGGCATTGCCACCCGTAGCCTCTATGATGGTGTAAAGCCCATATAAAAGTCGTTTAATCTTCTTATGGGGGAATTTGAGGTAACTTTCTACAAAAATAAATGCACGTTATCAACATCTTAAAACTTGTTTGGAACTAGATTATGGCAATGCCGCTACTTATACTTCGCATTGGCCTTATATAAGATAGAATGAACATATTATCAGTGACACAATATTTGATAAAAACACATGGCATGTCTGTTTGGATCAACTAAAGTGTGCCAAGACACTATTTGTGAATACAGAGTGCGTATAGCTACATCACTAGGGCCCCATGGATGGAGCCTAAACCAAGCCTGAAAAGGGTCGTGGCCAGTAAATTTTTTGAGATTTTTTTTACATTGATGTTGAACATATGAAATGTTATTTTTATCAGCACACAAATTCTTGGAGTTGTACATGCATAGGATAATCATAATTGTGGACACTTTCCTTTTTCCATGTACTTATGAATGAAAGGATGTCAATTTTGTTAACCTATTTTCCATCAAAGACCATAAGCTAGAATAGAAGGAACTTAGAAGGAATCTATTGTCCCCACATTAAAATGATGTTGTGTAGTAGCCCGAAATGAACCTAAAACATGCTTAAATAAGAAATTACTGGTGACCTTTGTTGCAATAATTATTTTACATGGTGCCAAAATGGTCATCGTAGAGAACCAATTAAAAACCACAAAGACACAATTATGACCATGATTGGTGGAGGGAAAATCCTCACATCCAATCCATGGAAGTTGATTTCTAGGGATTTTGTTTTTGGGAATGTAGAATATTGTATCACCCTCGTTTGTTAACATTGATTACAGAAATTCTACAAGAAGTGAAATGTTTGATATAATAGTTGATTTCATTTCGATGGCTTGTATAGTAGAAATACTTCTAAATTACAATTATTAATCTCTTGGCCATGTCGTAGTTCCCTACCATCCAACTATAATGTGGTTCCTAAAGTAATTTTTCATTCTCACTAAAAGAAATATAAATATTACCAACATAACACAAGAATGCATCCCAAAGGTGGAATTATAGAACTTGTTTTCCTCTGCTCAGTTTGTAATAAGTAGCAATGAATCGTAGATTTTTTTTATTGTGAAACATAACACAGTAAATTTTATTTAGCGCCACATTTTTTTACTTGATTTAAGAGTTAAGCAATATGAGGAAACCTGAATATGAGCATATGGTAGAAAGTGGCAGGGTCCAAGAAGTCATAAATCTCTATGGGAGTCATCATGCATATCCAATCACAATTGACCATAGCTAGGTCCACAGGAATACCATGGTCATCCATCATACACATTGGATCTAATGCACAACAAATGAGAATTTATATACATTTTAATATAACATGTATTGTTCTATGATGCTTAAGACCCATCGGATGTGTTGTGAATGTTCTTCCTAGTCCCTAATAAAGATGTTTATGTCATCCAAATACAATACCACAAAAATATTTGTGAATCGAAGGAAGATATAATCCAAGATCCTCATGACTGTAATTGCAACATTATTCAAACCTTAAAACATACAAAAATTACTATAATTAGAAATTTATTAACATAGCCAACACAAGCATACAAGAAGCAATAAAATGCAATAGACATAAGGAAACCATAGTAGATAACTAATATGGTCAGGAACCTAAGGTAGGTGACTTAACACTTTATTATGTAAACAATGTTAAAAGTAGAATAGAGGAGTGTTATCAATATACTTATGGTTCATTTACAAGATATAATTACAATATTGAGTAGTCTATAAATATTTAAATCCAACCCATGATTTCTACAAGTCACGTTTCCATTTATCTCTCACTCATCCAATGAAAATCATATTGTTTTGTGAAAACCTTAAACTTGACACGGCTGAAGAAAAAAAATGAAATAAAAATAAAAATAAAAATCTTTCACCTCGCAATTGATGCCCCAACACATTGATTAATTTTCCTATATCCATGAGAAAGTCATGGACTTGCGAGCCCCTTCATTCCAAGGGGGAGCTAAGTGTCGACCATCATCTTTTTAGTGACTTATTCCTCAACCATCCACTAATTCATTCCAATTTATCCCAAATTGTGTTGGGTCTTCCCAGAATATCCCAACTCTTCCTAGGTCAATCCAATTCTTTCCAAGTCATCCTTGCCCTTCAAAATTATCCCATGTTCACCTAGGTCATCTTAGTCCACCCAAGCCGTTGACTCAATTGCACCTAGGCATTCCTAAGCAAGTCAATGTGTCTAATTAAATCTCAATGTATTCAAAGGAAACTCAATAGGTTATGGGATGATCCACCCCTTGGGTTGGCATGGCCCTCTTATAAACCAATGCATTCTGATATTCATATAAATACAATATGGGAAAGTGACCTCCCCATCCATTTGATTGGGCATGAAAAATATAGTGTTCTAACCTCCCCATACATTTGGTTTAACAACTTGATAGATTTGTATTTCTACTAGTGAGTGCCCATGAGTTTGGTGTCGATTATATCATCCACTACATCGTTCTTAATACACTTAGGTTTATGTTGGTCCACTATGATCCAATATGATCCACTATATAAATATAGAATAGGTGGATGGCCACCAATGTACCCACTTATATTATTACTCCTCCTTAGGACGAAATGGTTTCCATTGCATCAAGTTCCTACTGGATATGGGGAATATTTTTTTGATAATGAACCTTGGCGAGTCACATTCCATGCTAAGCAAGTTGTATCGGTTTAACAAATTGATAGAGTTGAATGTTCTACTAGTGAGTGTCTAATATTTTGGTGTCCATTGTATGATTGAATATATCATTCTTAATACATTTAGGTTTATTTTGGTAGGCGAAAAGTGATCATCCACATCAAAAGTGCTTAACATAGGTTGGAAATATGGTCAAAGTAGCTTCAAAAACCTTCTATCATATAATGTATATCCCACAAGGAATCATGAAACAATTACATACAAAACTCTTCTCACAAGAGCCCTCAGTACATCAGCTAATTGTCTCACACTGTCATACACAAATTGGCAAGTTCCTCTAGAAAGCCTGACTTGCTCACGCAGTTCCTGATGAATGCAATCCTTAATCACATATCCTTCCTCAACTGCGTTGAGTATCATGGGCATCCCGTGGTGCTATAACTACACCTGGGTAGCCTGCTAATATCACAACTGATAGTTACACAGCGATTTATTTATTTGCATCAACTGAAGTGTGGCGAGAAACTAGAACTGACATGCATGCAGTTAATAATAGTAAAAACATTAGTTGCATGTGAGATCACTACATGTGAATTAATTAATATTTAATTTACTTGATCTCTCACTAGTATATTTGCAGTTACAACTAGCACAACTGACTTTAACTCACTTAACCGAGTTGAACTGATTTACAACTTGCATTAACAAATGCACCACTGAACTTCCAACTCTGTTACAACTAAAGTCACTCTGCATGTCCCAGCAACCAACCTCTTAACTCGAAATTCACTTAGCTAACTGATTTGCCACTTCAATTATCTATTTTCAAGTGCTCATTGAGAATAGATTATTGTTTATTGTCCAACTAATATTAAGGGATAATAATAGTCGACATGCATCTATAAATAGACATGCAATCTATAAATATAACTTGCACATATATCTATAAATAGACATGCATCTGTAAATATAATTTGCTCATGCATCTATAAATACACATCCACCTAAAAATAGCCTGTGTGGACCCCACCTAGTGTAGGTGCTTGCTTAATTTTCACTAGGATAAGGATGTGTTTTTCACTAAGATCATAGAGTTTGTAATATCTTTTATAATTAAAAGTAAATATTATGAGTTAATACATTTCATATAAGTCATTTAAATGAAAATGTACGATACTAATTAATAATCATAATTAAACATTTTGATATCAAATAATGTTTTTTTTATTAATCTTTTTTGACAAAAAACATTATTTTTTTAACTCTAAATATTAATAGTAATGATCATCAAGTTCGAAAAATCTTTTATAATTAAAAGTAAATATCATGGATTTATAGAAATTATTGTGTATCAATTCCATCAAAATAATATTATTACATTTTCAAATGAAAATATAAAAAAGTAATTACTTTGATATCAAAATAGATTTCTCTTCACATTTTGATAAAGCACTTTTTTTTTAATCTGAATATCACTCAACAAATAGTTTATTTATTTTTATATAAACCATCACATTTCAATTAGCCACATGACATGATTTGGATTGTACAAAACACTTATTACCGAGAACTAGATTTTAGAAAATTAAACACCACGTCTTAAATATTGATATTTATTTTGAAATACAAAGCGTTACTTTCGTTTTCGTTGTAATCTTTACCTTTATAACAATATGATATAAATATAAAGAAATTAATATAAAATAATCTTAAAAATTTTAGAGTGAGTTATTTTTTAGTAATATAATTTTGTATTTTATTATTTACATTTTTAAAGAAAATAAAAATATGTTGTTTTTATTTATATATTATATAGATAAAAGGTAACAAATATTTTTATATTCTTCAAATTTAACATCAAACAATTAAAAAATAAATTTTAATTAGTAAAAATAATGAAAATAATAAGACTTGATTGTTGTATTGGAATTCATATCTTAAGAATATTTATGTGTCTTACAATGTCAATCTTTTAACAAAAAAAAAGGAAAATCTTTTCATCTTAAAAGATATAGGGTGTTGCCTTAAATAAGTTGTAAAGGAGAAAATTGAGGAGGTTGAAAGTCTTCAAATTGCAATCTTGAAATAGCTAGTTGTATATTTATAGCCAGTTGTATTTTCATCCTTCATACTCAGAGGCTATTCAATCTAGTAGACAAGAAAAATTTCCCAAACCATTGACTTAAAGCTTCATTCCTCCTACCTGTAAAAGCAAAGAGAAAACAACCCCCCTATATATAGGACCACCATTCTGATACGCCATATTCTACCCAAGTGAGATGTATACTAATTTCACAAAAAAGTATTAACCTATATTGCTATAATGTCAATAAAAATAGAATAGAGATTGAGAATATTTTACAAGTCATCATTTCATTGTAGACCACCTAGATATAGATTTTAAAGTCATTGGAGAGGAATGGCATACTAATAAAACTAATATCTTTCTTTCTATTATGGACCAGCCTTTGAGACGGTGCTTGGAATTTTCCATTGGTATAGATAGGAAGAGTTATAGGGTCCAACTTTACTATTATTAGTCTTGATATTGTTGGTGTTTAGAATTTTCCTTTGGTATGGATAGGAAGAGTTATAGAGTCCAACTTTAACATTATTACTTTTGATGTTTTTGTTTGTTGTCATGATTTATTGATTAAAGAAAATTATACAATTCATTTGGATGGTTGTGTGTCACTATATCGTAATACTTATATAGTGGGATCAATGTATTGTTGATTTTAGAATGTTTTGGATATTTGGTAATGAGAGTTGTAGTGTCTATATACACATTTCCTAAAGTAAACCTCATTGGATGAGATGTCGTGTCTATATACGCATTTCCTAAGATCCTTATAAGATCCTTTCTTCTTCTTTGGAATATTTGGATATTATGGATAGAGGGTAGCTCATTTGTTAGCCATAAATAGTGACTAGTAATTCCAAGGGACTCAATGGATTTGAAGTTTTACCTTGTGACCTATTGTCTTCCCATCTTAGCATGCCTTGGGAAGATTGTTTAACCAAATCAACCTTTGGGACTAGGGTGTATATATTTTTTATAAAAAGAAAATTCAATTTTGTTTTGGTTAGAAGGTGTGTGTATATATATATATATATAGATAGATAGATATGTATATATATATATAAAGAAAAATGACAGTTTTTTCTGTTAAAGAAGAAAATGTGACCATGGGAAACTTGAAATTTGCAAAAAGAGATTAAACATTTTTCTTGAAGAATGGGAATGATATTTTAAAATAAATAGGAAAATATATTTTAGTGTTTGATATAGTCAAAATTGTTGTGTCAAGGTGTAACTCACAATAAGGGGAAGTATAAATCACATGATATTGAAAAGCTCACAATAAGGACAATTAGTATAAATGACATGATATTGAAACAAACAAGACTACATTTGTACATTATTGTTTTTTTTTCTTTGTTTATTTGATCTTCAAAGTTGTTTTCATTTTGATTTTTTTGATGAGTCTAAGCTAATAATCTCGAAACTTCAACACAATTATTATCATATCAAAAATAGAAGATGATAATTTTATATTATTTGTCTTTTTATTATTTAACCTTCAAAGATGTTTTTATATATATTTTGTAGTATATAGATGTTTATTGTTCCATTATGGGCATCAAGACTTTATAATTTAGAGGGAACTTTCGTTGGAGTTGGTTTTCTCAGCAGAATTAGAAATTATATTTTTCAATACTTCAATATTAGAGAATAATATGAAAGTAACAATTTTGTAAAAGTGCGAGATTGTGCTACATTAATATTTCTTCCATATATTATTTAGAAATCATATTCCAATAGAAGATAATATATGAATTATCATTCTATTATAACATAAAGTTAATTAAATAATTTAAAGGGAAATTTCACTAGAGATTGTTTTTCTTAAAAAATTATATTTGCATGTACTTCATTTTTAGAGATAATATCAAAGAAATAGTGTTGGAAAAGAGTCCAAATGTGCTAAATGGATAGTTATGATATAATATATAAAATTCATATTCAAACAAAAAACAACAAATGATATTTGAATACCTTACAACATTGCAATACTTATGCTTACATTGCATTCTTTTTCTCATAATGGTGAGAAAAGTGGGTTTTCTTACATGCATGTAGTACACTCCTCGCATTTTTAGTAAACGTTTCCTGTCACTAAAGGAAAATAAGGCAGAAAGCATATATATTGAAAGAAGATAGATATTTTTTTGAACAAATGGTAATTAAGTTATTCACGAAGATAAGTGTGTATGCCATTTAAATTATCTTAAAGAATGTAAATGAGAAGAAATTAGGTTGATTTCAAGGGACATGATATACTTTTAGAGTTTAAAAGACCACATTACATCATACAGCATTACTTCATCATGAGGCATATAGATGAGGAAGTTTATTCAAGCTCAAAATTTTCCTATTGAAATGTATACAAATGATTAGTGTTTCAAATGATTGGATTGGGATTCAACTAATAGATCATTAGCCCTATGCTTAGTGATGAAAAAAAAAACATGGTAGAAATTATGGGAAAAACTATTCAATTAATAACCAATGTTAAATATGAAGGAAAATCATTTAAAGATTGATTACTTAGTGGATTTTTATTTGGAAAACTATAAGAAGATAGGAACACGCGATGCTCTTCTACTTTATACAAATTAATAGACAATTGATAAATTTTTACCTAAGCAACCTTTACACCCCATTTTGAATGTGGTTTGTTAAGGACTTCTTCTTCGGTAAAATAAAATGAAGGGTTGTCGTGCATGTTGATACTAGATGTTTACCCAATTTTGAATGTGGGTTTTTAAGGAACTCTGCTTCGGTAAAAGAAAATGAAGGGTTGTCCTATGTTACTTTCAGTTAAAAATTTTTCCTTGTTATATATTAGTGAAAGCTTTAAAATGAATAATTACAACCCAAAAAAGGAGAGAGATGAGCAACTCAAGTCCACTGTTAGAAATGAATAATCAGAAGATGCAAAGAAAAAGAAGATCAAAATCAAGAAGAAGATATGAAAATATTCATACTTAGGATGATGCAAAAAAATAAAAAGTTAATGCAACACTAAATGATATCAATTGGGCCACATACTATCCATGACACCATAAAAAAACAAAAAAAATGACGAAGTAAAATAACACAAAAATGTAGAGTCCTTAGGAAAAAAAATTACTAAGAACTCAAAGGATAATGATTATTTAAAAAGAGATGGAAAAAGAAGATCAAAAGGAAAGAAGAAGCAGGAGCTAAATTATACATGCATCGACAAGTTTTCTTAAATAGGCATAGCAGGTGCAATGTGCACACAATTTTGCTTTAGTTCAAAAAGAACAAAAATACATATTGATAAAAGAATTCAATTCATATTAGAGAAAGATTACAACATATAATGATAGAGTCTTACCTATCCTACTAGTTGTTGGAAATCATTTTTGAATACTACAAATAGATTAAACAAACAAGCACAAATAGAAGCATCCATTATTTTTTGGTTTTAAAAGTCAAACTTGAGATAAAAGGAAGAATGGTGATTCATGCATATCAACCAATCCCTACAATATCAACCTTCTTTGGATCCACAACCACAACTTCAGCGTGTTTAGCTAGAGCCACATAATGTTAAATTTTTTATCTCGTTTACATTACGAACAATGTGTTTTGAAATAAAAATACTATAATGTCTCCAGTGAATTTTTAAAAGGGTCAACGAGATATCCAAATTGTGAAAAATCTCAAAAAAAATAATAATATTGAAAAACAAATGCTAAGTTCCACAATGTTGAAATCAAAATCTTATGTAATTTGTTAGTTCCAACTCCACTAAAAAATAACCGTGCAAAGGAACATTTAACTTGCATACCATGAAAGTATTTTCTCGAACAATGTATCTAATATTGTAACTCCAATCAAACGCTCATGGTTACAAAGACTAGCTCTATTTAAAACCTCTATTGCAATTGGTAGAGTGGAATTGATTGGATTGCTAATAATATTCATAATGGCATTGGGACAAAACTTTATTACCCCTTTGCACAAGATGCAGATGATTCCCGAATTAGTATTGAACAAATCATCCGTAGTCATCTTGGGATTCCGTGGAATTCATGTAGGGATAATGAGGAGATATTGCTTCAAATTTATCTTAGCTCACAAACACACACACTTAAAAAACACAAAAATTGTCACAATTAAGACTTAAAAACAAAGAAAATAAGAAAGCCTTATTTCTTAAAATTGTGCATACAATGGCAGTGGTGTCCATATGGCTCATATCTACAGTGAATACAAGTGTATTAACAACGTCATAATGGTGGAATCAAACCAATGGATTCATTTTCGTGATCATGGAAAGTGGTTGTCCAATGCCTCATGAGGCTCCAAGGATGGCTTTCATGAATCTAGAGGCCCTTCCTTTCGATCTGCAATCGATGACCTCAAGTAATTCATCTTAAATATGCAGCTTCCTGTCACCCATATTTCGCAAAAACTCATTATAGACAAGAAAAAATTGTTTGGGATGTTGAAATATTGATCCCAATGATACCTCTGAGTGCTCTGGTTGGATGAGGTGAACAACAATTCGAGAGATGGTCCTGTGAGGGTAGCTGGTTTGAATTGCATGTTAAGTTGGAGTCGTTAAAATAGCTAATTAACTACCACGTGGATATTTAACTATATTTAGAGAGTCATTTAATCGAGCATTGAGTCAAGCCAATTTATCTGATAGATGAATTTGGTAAGTGTGTGCATGTCAAGCTATATTAGGTGAGTTGTTAGTTGAAAAGTTTTAAATACCCATCACCAAGTTCATGTTATTAAGATTGAAGTTTGTGTGATCAATAGAAGAGCAACAAATCAGGTGTTATTGTGTGTGAATTATTTGTTTTATTCGTGCCTTTACTGTTTTGGATTTCCAAAAAGTTTGTATCAAAGTGATCAGGTGCTCAAAATTATTCTCGAAAATGAAATTTTCAAAAAGGTGTGGAACCTGAACAACGATGTATATCTTGTCATTCTAAATCAGGCGAAACTTGTTTCATTGAAAACCGACACTATATGCTCCCAGAAACACGTGGTTTATTCTTTCCCAAATAGTCACATTTTCCAAAAATGATAGCTAATAGGGAAAAAAAATTGGGCAGTGCAGGCTACCATATGGCCTCTTATGGTTAGTCAAAATGTAATTTTTTAAAGCTTGTAGGCTTCTCCACTTATCAGTTTTTCATTGGGTGTCAGTTGGTTGAATTTGATTGGTTGGAAATGTGGCCAACCACATGCTACCACGTGGCCCAATCAGAGGTCGCCACGTGGAAGCACAAGAGGCCACAAATTTTTGTTTTAATGCCAAACTACAGTTTTGTAGAATATAAATCATGACCCATCACATAACAGTGCACCACCTAACTACATGGTCTACAATATTTCTTGTTTAAACTTATGGCACAATACGTATTTGAATTATGGCTGGAAAAGGTATGGCGGTAGGGGATAGGGCTTAGATCTAGTCACCCAAAAAAAATGATTCATAGAACCGATGGTCGTGGCTGGGGGAGTAGTGGTTGGGACCACCACTCAGACCGCCACCCAGTCCAACATGTGACCGACATTAATTTAACCCCTAGTGGTTAATGCAACCAACGAATTTTTATTTTAAAATTTGTTAATTTAAACTGTATTACAATAGTTTTAAATTTGGACTTTAGGTGCCACTGTGCATATTAACATTCTGACAATTTCTCCCGCAATTTCAGGAAATTGTCACTCTGTTATCTAGAAATTAGGCAAAATTTTAGGATCGGTCCGAGTTTTGGGGAAATGGCAGAGCGATTAGCGAGAAAACTAGGGAGGCTAATAACTTCTCCAGTTTTGGAGCAATTTCGGATGAGAAAGAGGCTACACAGGAACTTTTGGGAATTCTGGAGCCACTGGAGAAGGTTTCAATGTTGCTTGAGCATTGTAAATGTATGTAATCACAGTATTGAGAATAATTGAAGAGGGCCAAGACATTGGAAGCTGGACCAAGGATATGTAGGCCAGGAGGGGTGAACTCCTTCATCAACTGTTCTTGTGTTACTATTTATGGTGATGTCATGTCTATTATATGTTGTTGGTCAATGATTTTCCATGTTTATTTTCTCAATAAATTTACATAAAAACACATAAACACTCAGTTTTATCTTGCAACTTACCTTATAATACTCAACCACTTTGTTTATATTCTGAAGAGGAATTTAGCACAACAAAACTAATTTTCCCTTTCAGATCAAGTTTGTATCAGGGCACTAGGTTTACTTGTGCAAGGAAGATTTAATTTTTTTTGCAAGTGTTTAAATTCTCACAAGGTTGAAGCTCAAAAGAGGAGAAGGCAAGCTTGTGGGTGTAGGTTATCAAGTTGGAGCAAGGAGAAGGAGGACACCATTTCCACAATCTCCACCACAATATTCATCTCCTGTACTACCTGAGGCTTCAGTTATCATGTATTATGAAGGAATAAATGATAACATTATAGAGGATGAGAAGGCATTTAGGAAGGCTTTCTTTAACATGACAGAGAAGGTGAAAGTCCTCCATGAATAGAGGAATACAAGGTTTTAGGGTGAAAGCTCCAGGCCTCCAACATGAAATGGTTCTCCAAGAGGAGGAGGTAATGGAAATGGTGATAAGCCACCATCTACTCAACCATTATGCTCATCACCATCCTAACCTTCCTCTTCACCCTCTTCCACTACTACAATCCTTACTCATACTCATCAACATACCTTAAGAGGAATTGGTGAAACACCCTTGTTAAAACTTGATATTAAATTTGAACTTCCTATTTTTAATGGTGAAGTGAATGGAGAGAGGCTTGAAAAATTGGTTTATTAGTTGGAGGTCTACTGCAGGATTCAAAACCTTCAACATTATGATACAAACATTCAACTAGCTTCTTTGAGACTAGAGGGTGCAACACTAGTATGGTGGGAAGCCAAGACATAAGATGACATAAGAATGTGGGAAGATCTCAATATCTTGGTTTGATTTCATTGCTACATTTAAAATAAAATTTAACCCTCTGGCATATATGTAGAAATTCATCATGAATTGGACAAACTTTAGACAACTTAAAGGTCAAAATGTGCAAGATTACACCCAAAAATTTAGAAAAATGTTTCTTATGTTAGGTGTTTATTTGCAATCACAAGACATGTTGTTGAGTAGATAGGGGGTTTACATAGCTACATAAGGCATACTATCCTTATGTTCAATCCCACTAGTATATATGAGGTTTGTGTGCAAGCCACTAACCTTGAGGCAAGAGGAAAAAATATTCCAGAAGAGGGTAAAAAGAAGCCATTTAAGGGTGGAGAGTAAGGAAAGGGTTTGAAAGGAAAAATAAATAAAAATGCATCCGTTAAGAAGGAAGGAGAGAAAATAACATGCAAACGTTTTTCCAAATAGGGTCATGATGAGAACCATTGTCGGAAGCTTCATCCATATATGAGGCCCAAGGAATTCAACAACAAGGGGAAACAAAAAACAGCTACAACCACACAACAGGATTTGGTATCTGATTCAGGCGATGAAACTAAAATTATAGACATGGGTATGAAAGGAAAATAATCCATTGCTAGCACTAGTTCATCAAAATTTCACACTAGTACACCAAATGAAGAAACAATGATTGAATTATTCCATGTGAGGGTTTTTACAAAACATATAAAAATCGACACACTCTTTGATAGTGGGTCTTTAGCAAATTTGATATCTGAAGACTTAGTCAAGAAACTTAATCTTGAAACCATTCAAAATCCCAAACCATATCCATTGGATTGGATACACAATTACACAAATTTACAGGTTACAAGAAAGTGTGTTCTTCGGTTTTCAATCACAACAAACTTCATTGACAAAGTTGAATTAGATGTTGTACTGCTTGATATTTCAGGAATTGTTTTGGGTAGTCCTTACCTCTATGATAGAAAAGAAATCTTCTATCACCATTAAAAAAATTACCACTTGTTCAAATATGGTGTGAATTATATTGCGAGAGCTCATCACAAGAAACTAAATATTTCATTATTTAGTGCAAGACGAATGAAAATACTAGTGAATTTAAGAAATAATTTTGTGCTTCTTATGATTAAACCAAATAATGATGTTGATTATGAGTAATTTCAAGGTTTTGATGCAAATTTGAAATCTAATTTGGTTGAAGTGGTTAATCAAAATAATGAGATTTTTCAATAATCAAAGGGATTACCTCCCAAGAGGGGAATCCAACATGAAATACAGTTGTAGAAAGATTGTCCTCTTCCTAACATTTTCATGTATAGGATGTCAGTGTTGGTGAGTGTTGAAATTTAAAAAAAAAAAAAAGAGTTGTTGGACAAGGATATCATCCGACCAAGTACCTCGCCATGCGGGTCACCTATTGTGTTATTGTCAAAGAACGATGGAACATGGTGCGTGTGTAGATTTCCATGAATTCTACAAAATTGCGGCAAAGAAATGTTACCCACTTCCTAGAATAGATTAATTACTTGATCAACTGAAATATGCAAGTTATTTTACTAAGTTGGACTTAAGGAGTGACTGCCATCAAATTAGAATTGATGAACGTGACATTTGGAAGATAGCATTCAAGACAAAACAAGGTTTGTTTGAATGTCTAGTTATGCATTTTGGTTTATGTAATGCTCCGGCTACCTTCATGTGTGTGATGAAAGGTGTGTTGAGGCCATTTCTTGATGTTTTTTTCATAGTATACTTAGATGATATCTTTATTTTCAGTAAATCACGTGATGAACAGGTCATGAATGTAATAAAAGTACTTTATGTCTTAAGGAAAAAAATTTTGTTTTTGAAGATGTCAAAATGTGAATTTGGTAAAAAACTTTGGGTGTGCTTGGGGCATATTGGTAGAGGAGGTGAGTTGAAGATAGACCCCTCTAAGGTTGCGTTCATTGTGAATTGGCTAATTCCCAAGATAGTCACGGAGGTAAGAATATGTTTGGTAGCAACCAAATATTGGAGTAAGTTTATTGCTAACTTCTCTTCTATCATAGCTCCATTGCATGCATTGACTAGTGTGAAAAAGGTCTTCTAGTGGGGAGGTCATAAGAAAAAATAATTCAAAGCTTTAAAAGATAAGATCAATTTGTCCCTAGTACTTGCACTACCGGACTTGAGACAAGCCTTTGAGATTGAAACTGATGCAAGCGACTATGCTACAAGATTATCAGCCCATTTCATTTCATTCAGAAACTTTCAATGGTGCAATGACTACTTATGACAAGGAGCTTTATGCATTGGTTAAAAGTCTGAAAAATTGAAAACACTAATTGATGGGAAAGGAAACCATCATACACACCGACCACCAACCATTGCAATACTTGTAATCACAAACTAAGTTGCAACAATCAAGGCACTTTCGATGGATGGGTTTCCTACAACAATTCCACTTGGTCATTAGGTATAAGAAATCTATATACAACAAGATTTATGATATGCTTTCTAGGCCTATTGTTAGTACAACTACTTGAATCAAGCATAATTATGTTTTGCATGAAATTTATGTTGAGAAATATGCATTTGATAATGACTTTCAAGATGTTTATGAAAACTCTAGTCAAGACAACCAAGTAAAGGAATTGGATTTCCATGTACATAATAACTTGTTATATCATTTGGCTAAGTTTTGTATTCCACAGGGGGAGAGAGTGAATGTCATAAGGGAAGCACACAGTTCTCTTATTGCTAGATATTTCAGTGTAAGCAAAATAATGTCACAACTTTAGAGGTATTGTTATTGGCATTGTATGCTTGAAAGTGTGTCATTTTGCATTGTGTTGAGTCAGTAAGCCTAGCAATAGGAGGTTGGGATTGTAAACACCACTTACCGTAACTTCACGTCCATGGGAAAAATTTTCTATGGATTTTGTAGGATGTCTTCCATTGTCAAAAATAGGTCATGATTATTTGTATGTATTTTTAGATATGTTCAGAAAGATGTGTATGTTAATGCCATGTAAAAATAAAATGACAGTTGAACAAACAACTCAACTATTCTTTTAGCATGTTTGGGTTCATTTTGGGTTTCCCACATCTACCGTCAGTGATCGAGAATCTCGATTTGTTCGGAATTTTTGGTCAAGTTTGTGGGACTTGATGGATACCAGTTGAAAAAAAGTACAACATTTCATCCACAAGTAGATGTTCAAACTAAAGTGGTCAATCGAACAATCATACATATTCTTTCAAGGATATTGAAACAAATGTTGAGCCCTAAAGATGTCCTTTCCTTTCACCAAATTTCACTTCATTCCAATTGTCCTTTATCAGCTATAGGCTTAAAAAGATCAATAGGAATGATTAAAATCACTTTAAGAATGCATGCAATGACTGAATTATTATACTTTTGTGGTTTTGTTGTCATAGTGATTTTTTATCAGACTTAGCTACAGAATGCAGCCATTCTGTAGCTAGTTGCATATTCCGCAGCCATCTTTATGTTCACACAGGTTACAGGTTTCACTTGAGGGAAAAACGCATATGGTTAAATTCTAGAACTCTCCTACATCATTCCTTGTCCTCCATGAAGGTTGACCAAAAATCTGCAAGTGGTTATGCACGTGGAGAAAACCAAAACTAAGAAGTAGACTTCTACAAGGATAAGGACTCTGCAGGTGTCTTCAGCAAAATACGAGTCCTCAACAAGAGTTTTGGTTCGATTTTGATTGTAAAAGACACCTATGCCTATTTCTACTCAATGACAGTTATATATTTGCTTATAAGAATAACTCGGTGAACCGAGAAACAGTTAGTTAGTGGATGTTTTGTTGTTAGTTCTCAAAGACTGTGATACTCTGTTTCTGAGCGTTTTTTTCCTTTAATGAAAGAAGTACAACTTTGATGCATGATCTGAAACAACTTTGAGGAGTTAAGGATTCATGTGCCAATCTGATGGTAGAGGGCCCCTACTGTCCAAAAGGCTTTGTGCATATTTTCTAGATAAGTGACCTTTAGCTCTGTTTTGTTCTTAACTTAGGTAGTTTTCTGAGTTTATCCTCTTTTATCATGCTTATGTCATTTAATTATATTGAATATTACAGTCAATCTTGTTCTCATGAGTTGTTCCAATATATCACTAATGCGTGAATGAGATATAGCTGTAGTACTCTTGAGTTAATTGCACTTTAGTTCAGTTCTGTTCATTGCATTTTAGTTTTATTAGTTAATTGCATTCTAGTCCTATTAATTAGACTTTAAAAACCCTCATTATTTTATAAGTTTCTCTTGTTCTTAACTTCTTCTAACACATCATTATCATATGAACAAGAATTAGTTATATCATTTTGAGCTCTTGACTGTTATGCAATTTCTCATAATTTTACAAACAACCTTTTTCCAAAGTTATTCCAAGAAATTATAACCCTTGAATGAGGCTTAATAGTAACATTTTGAGTTTCAGAATGAGTTAATTCTAGTGTCATAAGTTATTTTAGCATAGGGTTCCTTACTATGTTGCAGATAATCTTTTCTCAAAATGTTCCAACAAATTTCTAACAATGGATGAGATTTTCTCTGTGATATTTTAAGTTGTTGTTTACTAAAGAGAACCTCATTACATCAAACTTATCCTTTTCTCAAGTTGTTCTAACATACCTCTAATGAAATGAATTGCACTGAGTTTAATGTTATGAGTTACTTTTCTTATCAGTTTTACAATCTGTGGATTAGCATTTTCTGTTCTTAGGTGCCATTCATAGTTTAGAGTAGATTTTGTTATGTTTTAGTGTGATCAGTGACTTCTCTTTGCCAACAATTTAGTTCTTTTCCTCTTAGCATAAAAACACAAAACCAAAAACACTAGAAAAACACTAAACACAATGAAGTAGGAAGAAGATACCTAGGCACATATAGTGCACTTCACTTCAACATTTTACTAGCCCTGGTTGACAATTTATGACATCAATTTAGAAACACTAAGTTGAGTAGACATTTTGGCGCCATTTCCGGGGAAGTGTAACTAGGTAGCCTTGTTTCTTACCTCCCAAAAACAATGATATGCGTAGAGAAAGAGACTCAAGGGGTAGATTTATAAGAATAAGAAGCTTGATTCCTAGAACACCACTTGTTCCACCAAGACCAAGAGGCAGCACACCTCCAACTCAAACCCACATCCCATATTTTATTGATCATAGACTTCCAGAAGACTTAAGATCAGATATTCCATCAGAAAGACCTTCCACTTCATCCACTGAACCTGTCTTAGAAGAAGATTCAAGGACCCCTGCTAGAGACATAAACTTTTCCACTTCCACAGGAGAATCAACCATGGCAGAAGAAGGGGGAGGAGGAGTCTTTAATGGAGAACATACACTATTTGGAGGGGGTAGAGGTAGAGGTAGAGGAGAAGGAGGTAGAGGTGCAGAAGGAGAAGGAGGTAGAGGAAGAGTTAGAAGGGAAATGGGAAGCTCTTTTGGGTTTCCTATAGTAGATGAAGAAACCAATGAAACTATGAAAAATATTTCACCCTCTGTCCTTCCAAACTTTTATGGACTCAAAAGCGAAGATCCTGAAACCTTCCTATTTGAATTTGAAGTCCTATGTAGAACCTATCATTACTTACAAGATGCCCAAAAACGTAAACTATTCCCTTCAACATTGAAAGGAGCAGCATTAAAATGGTTTATGAGTTTGATCTAAAGTTCTATTAGGACATGGGAAGACATGAAACATGCATTTCTAGAGAGGTATTTGGATTACTGTATGCCATTCAACCATAAGGAGGAAGTGTTTAAAATGCTACAAAAAGAGGATGAAAATCTGGAATATTTGTTGGAAAGGTTTAACTATAACATCAAGAGAGCAAAAATGGAAAACTTAGACCAAGATACTTTGAAAGCTCTCTTGTTGAAGACAGTTAGGGATGAATGGCTAGATATCCTTAATATGATGGGAAAAGGGGATATATCTCAGCTCACATTACCTGAAATAGCTGAATTGTGTATCAACCTTTCAAGAGGGAAATCTAAAACTGTAAAAAGACCAAGAGACCCTACTCTTGCAAGGGCAAGTAAGTCTTCTTTTGGGACAGTAAGTAGGGCAGAAATAGGACATATGCTTGATGAATTCAAATCTGATATTTTAGGGAGTATTAGTGAACAAATAGACACCCTTAAGTTACAAAACAAGCAGAAAGTTGAATCTGATGCCTTAGCAATCTTTTGTCCCAAATGTAGAAAGAAGCATGCCTTGAGAGAGTTCCCTTTGGATGCAAAAATAGTAGAGACTTGTGTAATTTGTTTAGAAAAACATGAGACCAAGATTTTCCCTTCACTTCCTGGCCTTAAAGCTGTCTTTCAAGAAGAAACCCCTACAAATTCCACAGAATCTTTCAATTTTGTCTTTAGGAGGCTTTGGCAGGGACCTCAAACACAAGGATTCCATGATCAACTATATAATCAACCCCCACCAAATTGGAATTCTTGGCAGCAACCATGGCCCCAATTCCAAAATCAATCTCAAACTTCGACACAAGGAGCACAAAATCCCTATGGAAGATACTCTCAGTACTATCAATATCCACCATCTTATCCACCATATCCAAATTTCCCTCCTCAAAAAAATCCTCCTCAAAATCCACAACATCAAAATCCACCACTTCTATTACCATTTCCTCAGAAAGAAAATCAATTACCTGCCCAACCCATACCAAACCCCAACAACAAGAATCCTCAGAACAAATACATGATAGAAGGCCAACAGTTCCCAACCTATTTGATTACTCCTTTAGACCTTAATGATGTTCAACTTAGGTCTGGAAGAATACTTGAAAAGGAGAAACCTTCTGTAATCATACAAGAGCAAAACAACTCTGAGGAAGATTCTCTATGGGTAAATAAAAGTCTTGAAGAGAACACATCTTTTCAAGACCCAAACATTGAAAAATCAAAACAAAAAGAACCAATAATTTCAACTCCTATATTAGATCAGCCATCAACATCCACCTCTACACCTCCCTTTCCAGAAAGATTACAAATTGATAAGGGTGTAGAAAAACAAATTATGGTGCCTAATTATGATTTCCTAGATGAGCTAAGGAATGTTTGTATTAAGATCCCATTATTACAAGCTATCAAGGAAATTCCAATCTTAGCAAAGACAATAAAGGAGTTGAGCATAAAAAACCAGGAAAAAGAATAAAAGAGACAAAGAAAATTCAACTGGCAAGAAAAATAGCAGACATCATGATGGGTAAGATTGCTATTCCAAAGTATCTAGACCCAAGAAATCTAGTTTTTAAAATACACATCAATGGAACTAAGATCCAAAACACACTTATTGATTTAGGAGCAGCAATCAATATCATGAGTAGACAAATCATGGACAAACCAAAACATCCTAATCTTCTTTTTACACCCACATTATTAAAATTAGCAGACAGATCTGTGATCAAACTTGATGTGGTAATAGAAGACATTCCATTGTCCCTAGATTCTTGGGAGTATCCTGTGGATTTTATGATCCTAAATCCTAAAAATAATCTAGGAGGGCATCCTATTATATTAGGAAGACCTTGGTTAGCTACAGCTGATGCTTTCATTAGCTCTAGATCCGGTGATATGTACATCCCTGATGGTAGTTCAACCAAGAAATTTACCTTGTATCCTCCAACAAAAACAATTACAGAATTAGATGATACTCAATGGATTGAGGATGAAGAAGACATACAGCCTCTCTTCACAATTTCAGAAATTAGTGAAGATTGCCAGATTCTAAATACCTTAGGAAAATTTTGAATCCCCTTCGGAATACAAGCATGAAAAATTTCAAGAAGAATCCAACATTGAGTTTTTATCATCAAGACAGATGTCTCTTTACTCCATGGATAAATTTGGCAGCTCTACAATTGAGATATTTCCAGGTAAAACTTTAAACGTAAACAAGAACCTATAGAAATCTCAACAAGAAAAGCTAGTCAAGATATTACAGAGACATTCTTCTGCATATGCATGGGAGTACCTTTGACCCTTAGAGGATAAGCCCTAAGACTTGCACTCATCACATCTACATAGAGGAAAATTGTAAACCAATCAGACAACCTCAGAGACAAATGAATCCAAACCTTAGGGAGATTGTTAAAGAAGAATTGCAGAAATTGTTAAATGTCAACTTTATCTATCACATTTCAGATAGTCAGTGGGTTTCTCCTTTGGTAATTGTACCAAAGAAAAATGGTAAATGGAGGGTATGTATTGACTACCGAGAATTAAACAAATCTACTCCTAAAGATCATTTTCCCCTACCTTTCATAGATCAAGTGTTAGATACATTTGCTGGCAAAAAGTACTTCTCTTTTTTAGATGGGTTTAGTGGTTATAATCAAATTCAAGTAGCACTTAAAGATCAAGACAAAACCACATTTACCTGTCCTTGGGGTACCTATGCTTACCGAGTATTGCCATTTGGACTATGCAATGCACCTGCAAAATTTCAAAGGGCAGTACTAGGAATATTTTCAGATCTAATACATGATTGTGTAGAGGTATATATGAATGATTTCACAGTCTATGGAAACACATTTGAAGAAGCCTTAGCAAACTTGGAAATTTTTTTAAAGAGATGTAAAGAAGAAAATATTTCACTAAGTAATGAGAAGTGTTTTATGATGTTTACTGAAGGAATTGTTTTGGGGCATCACATTTCAGGGGATGGGATTAGAGTTGATGAGTCAAAAGTTGAAGTCATCTCTAACTTATATGTTCCAAGTTGTCAAAAAGATGTTAGGATTTTTCTAGGATTTACAAGGTATTATCGAAGGTTTATAGAAAACTTCGCCAAGATAGCATCTCCACTTTTCAAATTACTCACCAAGGACTGTGAATTCAAGTGGAATCCTGATTGCCAGTTAGCCTTTGAGACCCTGAAAACAAAAATCTTTGAAGCACCTATTTTAAGGGGACCTAACTGGAAATTACCTTTTCATATTTCAACAGATGCCTCAGATATAGCTTTAGGAGCTGTATTGGGACAAAAAGACATGATTCCTTATGCCATCTACTATACAAGTAAAAATTTGACTCTTTCAGAGTTAAATTATATTGTAATTGAAAAAGAGTTCTTAGTTGTTGTTCATGCCATAAATAAATTCAGACACTATATAACATGCTATGAAACTTTTGTTCACATAGATCACTCTGCAATTAAATATATAATGAACAAATCAATTACTAATGGCAGAGTCATAAGATGGTTATTGCTTTTACAGGAATTCAACATCACCATTCTAGATAGGTCTAAGAAACAAAATGCAGTAGTTGATTTCCTATCTAGACTTCAAAACATTAAAGACAATACTCCAGTTGAAGATCAATTCCTTGATGAATATCTTTTTGCAATTTCTACTCAAACTCCTTGGTTTGCTGACATTGCTAATTATCTAGTTTCAGGGAAATTTCCTTCAATAATGAATGCAAGAGACAAAAGAAATATCATTTAGGACAGTGCAAAATATTCATGGGTTGCTAATGAGTTATACAAAATAGGTCTAGACTTTATCGTTAGGAGATGTGTTCGAGAAGATGAGATGCCTGAGATTCTCAAGGCATGTCATGATGAACCTTGTGGTGGACACTTTGCTGATAAAAGGACAACTTATAAGATCCTTCATTTAGGATACTATTGGCCATCCCTCTTTAAAGATGCTAAAGAGTATGTCAAAAGGTGTGACAGCTGCCAAAGGGTAGGGAAACCTTCTCCTTCAGGTGAGATGCCATTGCAGCCTCAGGTACATATTGAACCTTTTGAGAAATGGGCTTTAGATTTTGTAGGACCTATTAGTCCTCCATCAAGAAAAAAGAAATATATATTAGTTTGCACTGATTATGTTACCAAATGGGTAGAGGCCAAGCCATTACTTTTTGCTACTGAAGTATCTATAGTTAATTTTATTTTTGAGGATATTTTTACTCGTTTTGGTGTCCCAAGAGAAATTGTTACAGATCAAGGACCTCAATTCACATCAAATCTAGGGGAACAAATGGTGGAGAGGTACAAAATCAGACATATAAAATCTACTCCCTATCATCGACAAGCAAATGGCCAAGTGGAATCTACTAATAAGGTCATTGAAGGGATCCTAACAAAGACTGGTCATACCCCTTATGAACTTGTTTATGGAAAACAAGTCTTGTTTCCCATAGAGTTTCAGATTCAAACTTTTAAAACGGCAGTCTAGCTAGGACTTGATCTAACAGAAGCACAAAAGCACAGATTGGAGCAGATTAATCAATTGGATAAGATCAGACAGGATGCAGTCCAGAGAACAAATATAGTCCAACAGCAAAGGACTAGATGGCATGATAAATACATTAAGGAAAAGAAATTCAAAGAAGGTGACTAGGCCCTCTTGTTTGATTCAAAGTTCAAATATTTCCAAGGTAAATTCCAAACACATTGGCTTGGGCCATATGAAATAGTGAAATTTTTTGACAATGGAGCAATAAAAATCAGGACAATAGATGAAGATAAGGTCACTTTTCTTGTAAATGGTCATAGATTGAAACTGTATCATAAGCCACTTTCAAGAGAAGAATTTGTCAAGAGATTCCAAGAGAACAGTGATGTGAAGTTAATGAAGAAGAATCCTTCCTCTTCATCAACTTAATTGTGTTTTCTGAAATCAGATGCTAAAAATAAAATTAAAAAATAAAATAAAATAAAGTATAAACATGAAAAGTAATCATTGATTAGCATGTTTATACAGAAAAGATAAGGTGAAAATCGGAATCCTTTTGACACTTTAGCTTTTCAAAATTGATCATTTTCTGCAATTGAATATTACAAATCATAAGTTGCAGGCCACTTTTCATATTTTATTCCACTCCACATTTATGATTCATTTCATTCCATCATATTTCACTTCATTCATGCGTCATTCCACTATATTTCATGATCCACTTTATTTCATACTTCATTCCATCCATATTTCAAATCATTCCATTCCATATATGAAAGTTTTTACAGGTATATTCTGCAGCCAGACATTCTGCAACCAACTATCCAGCAACCACTTGTTCAGCAGCAATTGATCCTACACACCTATTTCAACAAGCAAAATCAAAGGGATTATGAAGACTTAAAGATCAATGATTTTCAAAGGAAATAAAAAGCATATTAAAACAGAAAAAATCAAAAGAAGGGCTAAGGTAAAATTGTGAAATTATTATGATAACAGATTATGAAAGATATAGTATGGTTAATTCATATGTATGTTTCATAAGGTTATTTTGATTATTTGTATTGATCAAGCCTATCATAAAATCCTTGGACAAATCCCTTCCATTCCGCCATATCAAATCATCATTTATTAAAAGTTAACGGTGAGTACTTGAAGTGACCTATTAGGTCACGTCACTAACCCGAAATATTCAGTGATGATTTTGAAATCCTCATGGGATTTCTCCGCAGTCTTTTACTCCATGACAACTCTCAAACTCATTTATTCGTGTGATTTACCCTCACCGTATTTCACTCATCCCATATCCACTTCATGTCATTTTTTTCGTAGCCAAATCTTGTCTGCAGAAACAGAGAGGTCATCTTTAAGGTGAAAACAACCCTCTACAGCCATTTTTACCTTGAACAGGAGAGCAGTAACAGAGCAGTAAATTGAAGTTGAGGAGAAGAAGCCATGGGACTTATTGTAAGGTCCGAACCAGTTGGAACCAAATATCTAGAAGGTTACCCAAAAATTAAAGAGATGTTACAGCAGGTTGGATGGCTACAGTTTTTGGAGAAGTTCAATGGATTTCATAAGGAGGTCACTAAGTCATTTGCCCAGTCATTCAACGGGTCAGAAGTTGAAATAGGTGATGTCAAGTTCATTATCACAGAATCCTTCATAGCAGAAGCAACAGAGTTACCAAGGCAAGGTGAACGATGGTTCAAAAACAAAGAATTTCACAATGAAGCATGGAGACAGATGCTAAAAACACCAGGTATGGATATTTCAGTTTTCAAGAAAGGCATTCCTAGTTCAGCCTTAAAGAATAAACGACGAAATATGTTGCTAATTCTGCAAAATTTTATAACTTGTGAAGGAAGGTTTGGCACCCTATATGTTTATCACATTCGACTTATGATGAATTTCCTAGATGAAGAGATAAATTTACCCTTTTTCTTACTCCATAGCCTAAAGAGGATGGCTTCTAATGTCCAAAAAAAGGTTCAGTTCTTAGAAACCACTTTATATCATCATGGTCTAGTTAAAATTCTAATTGAGCATCACTTGAAAAAGGTAGGAGAGAGTGGGGATGAGTTCCTCTTGAGGAATCATTTTGAAAAACCTAAAGAAACTCCATCTGAAGGAAAAATTGTAAGAAGGAGCAGGAGGGGAAAAGATGCCAAATCTGTTGAAATTAAAACTGATAAATCCATACACGAAGACAGTGAGGAGATTATCTCTGAAAAATTGGCCAAAATCAAGAAACAGCACAAAAAGGAAAAGATAATAAGAAATTATGCTAAGGAGAGAGATGAGGGACCATCTAAACTGAGAAGAATTCATAGGCTCAGAGGCATATTGAAGAAGACAGGAGTTAAGCAAACAGGAATCATAGATATTGAAGATGAAGAGACACCAACTGACAGATCTCCTCAGTACCAGTACGAAGTGGATCTTGATAGAGGAACTTCGGAGGTAGACCCAGCCCAACAACAGATCTATAATTATGTTGAGTCATTAGAAAAGAGAGCCTCAGAAAACAGAGAGAGAACTCCTAGCCCACAAGAATCTTCAATTGAAGTGTTGAGAAGAGACAAATATGAATTGGAAGCACTCAATAGACATATAAAAAATGAAAATGAAATTTTAAGGGAACAAGTCAAACTGAAAAGTGACATGAACACAATCCTCTCTCTGCAAATAGAAAAATTGTACAAGGCTAGTGAGAAGCTGAAGAAGAAAAACAAGAAGTTGAGCAGGGCACTTATAAATTTGAGGTTCAAATTGGTCATAAGGAAGCCTAGGATGCCATTGAACACCAAGCAAAGCAGAAAAAGGAAGTTAGACGTCCTAGCAGAAGTTTCAGAATACATGGATTGATTGCATGAGGACATGCAAAAGCTTTGCAGTGGGGGTATGTTGAGCCCTAAAGATGTCCTTTCCTTTCACAAAATTTCACTTCATTCCAATTGTCCTTTATTAGCTATAGGCTTAAAAAGATCAATAGGAATGATTAAAATCACTTTAAGAATGCATGCAATGACTGAATTATCATACTTTTGTGGTTTTGTTTTCATAGTGATTTTTTATCAGACTTAGCTACAGAATGCAGCCATTCTGTAGCTAGTTGCATATTCCGCAGCCATCTTTATGTTCACACAGGTTACAGGTGTCACTTGAGGTGAAAACGCATATGGTTAAATTCTAGAACTCTCCTACATCATTCCTTTTCCTCCACGAAGGTTGAGAAAAAATCTGCAAGTGGTTATGCACGTGGAGAAAACCAAAACTAAGAAGTAGACTTCTACAAGGATAAGGACTCTGCAGGTGTCTTCAGTAAAATACGAGTCCTCAACAGGAGTTCTGGTTCGATTTTGATTGTAAAAGACACCTATGCCTATTTCTAGAATGAAAGTTATGTGTTTGCTTATAAGAATAACTCGGTGAACCGAGAAACAGTTAGTTAGTGGATGTTTTGTTGTTAGTTCTCAAAGACTGTGATACTTTGTTTCTGAGCGTTTTTTTTCCTTTAATGAAAGAAGTACAACTTTGATGCATGATCTGAAACAACTTTGAGGAGTTAAGGATTCATGTGCCAATCTGATGATAGAGGGCCCCTAATGTCCGAAAGGCTTTGGGCATATTTTCGAGATAAGTGACCTTTAGCTCTGTTTTGTTCTTAACTTAGGCAGATTTATGAGTTTATCCTCTTTTATCATGCTTATGTCATTTACTTATATTGAATATTATAGTCAAACTTGTTCTCATGAGCTATTCCAATATATCACTAATGCGTGAATGAGATATAGTTGTAGTACTCTTGAGTTAATTTCACTTTAGTTCAGTTCTGTTCATTGCATTTCAGTTTTATTAGTTAATTGCATTCTAGTCCTGTTAATTAGACTTTAAAAACCCTCATTATTTTATAATATGATCTTGTTCTTAACTTCTTCTAACACATTATTATCATATGAACAAGAATTAGTTATATCATTTTGAGCTCTTGACTGTTCTGCAATTTCTCATAATTTTACAGACAGCCTTTTCCCAAAGTTATTCCAAGAAATTTCTAACTCTTGAATGAGGCTTAATAGTAACATTTTGAGCTGCAGAATGAGTTAATTCTAGTGTCATAAGTTATTTTAGCATAGGGTTCCTTACTATGTTGCAGATAATCTTTTCTCAAAATGTTCCAACAAATTTCTAACAATGGATGAGATTTTCTCTGTGATATTTTAAGTTGTTGTTTACTAAAGAGAACCTCATTACATCAAACTTATCATTTTCTCAAGATTTTCTAACATAACTCTAATGAAATGAATTGGACTGAGTTTAATGTTATGAGTTAATTTTCTTATCAGTTTTACAATCTATGGATTAGCATTTTCTG
The DNA here is from genome assembly GCA_034641835.2 of Pinus albicaulis. NCBI lineage: Eukaryota > Viridiplantae > Streptophyta > Pinopsida > Pinales > Pinaceae > Pinus > Pinus albicaulis. The sequence continues at coordinate 912,293,436 of CM076572.1, forward strand.
TTCTTAGGTTCCATTCATAGTTTAGAGTAGATTTTGTTCTGTTTTAGTGTGATCAGTAACTTCTCTTTGCCAACAATTTAGTTCTTTTCCTCTTAGCATAAAAACACAAAACCAAAAACACTAGAAAAACACTAAACACAACGATGTAGAAAGAAGATACCTAGGCACATATAGTGCACTTCACTTCAACAGTTTACTAGCCCTAGTTGACAATTTATGACATCAATTTAGAAACAGTAAGTTGAGTAGAAAACAAACATCCTAAGTTCTGGTATGAACAATTTCATTACATTAAGCATGCTTACAACCATGAAAAACACTCCTCTACATAAACATCGCCATTTTATGCATGTCTTGGATACTTACCTAGATCGCCATTGGATTTCATTTTCAGGAATGATGTTGCTATTGACGGCCACAGAGACATAGACAAAGCCAATAATTTCATAAAACAAATCTAATTGATACATCAAACAGTGAAATATCATCTTGAAAAGAGCCAAGGAATTCATAAAGCAAGGCATGACAAGCATCATGTAGATCACAAGTTCGAAGTTGGTGACGAAGTTTGGCTTCACATTAGCAAAGAGAGGCTTCAAGGGGAAGGTAAAAAACTAAAACCAATCTCTTATAGTCCTTTGAAAATTTTGGAAAAGATTGGTGACAATTCCTTCAAGTTCTATTTGCCTTCATACATGAAAATTTACTCTGTTGTTAATGTTGAGAACTTAATTTTGTATGAGCCTCCTTTGATTGAAGATTAAGGAGAACATGTTCAGATTCCTTCCATTCAAGATTTTTCTCCCGAATACTTGGATGAGCTTCAACAAGACACCATTCTTGATAGAAGAACAAGGACATGAAAAAGAGGGAGTGTATACTACCTTCCTGTGGGGCTAAAAGGCACTAATCCAAGCAAGGCTCAATGGATTGAGATTGGAAAGGTGAGGGCAGTATACAATAATTTTTTGAACAACTGAAAATGATCTTTTGGAGTCCAAAAACTTCCAGTGGGGAGGAGTGATCAGGTGCTCAAAATCATGCTCAAAAATGAATTTTTTTCATAATGGTTTGGAACCTGCGACCACGTACATATGGTTGTTATGAATCTGACGCAACTCGTTTCGCAAAAAACTGACACCATATGCTCATAGAAATGTGTTCTTTCCTCTTTTCCGAACAGAATTTTTTTCCAAAAATGATAGCTGGCAGGGAAAAAAAGTTGGGCCAGTGGAACGATACCACGTGGCCTCTTCTAGTTGGTCAAAATGTAATTTTTTCAGCCTGTCATGCTTCACCACTTGTACGTTTATCATTGGGTGCTGATTGGTTGAATTTTATTAGTGTGAAATGTGGACAACCACATGCTGTTATGTGGCCCAATTGGAGGCCGCCACAAGGCAGCACGAGATGCCACGAAAATATGTTTTAAGGCCAAATTGCACTCTGGTGGAATCAAAATGGTGACCTATCAAATAAGAGTGCATCGCTTAACTACATGGTCTACCATATTACTTGTTTAAACTTATGCCCCAATACAATTATTCATAGAGTTGATGACCGTGAACAGGGGAACAGTGGTTGGGACTGCCACATAGACCATCATCCAATCTAGCATGTGACCAGTACTTCTTTAATCGCTAGTTGTTAATGTGACCACCGAATTTTTATTTAAAAGAAAATTGATTTAAACCACATTATAATAGTTTTAAATTAATATTTTAGGCTCTGTTTTTATTTTTAACGGTCCAACAATTTCGCTTAGAATTTTGAGAAATTGTCGCTCCGTTAGCCGAAAATGGGGCAAAATTGTACGACCGGTCCTGATTTTGGGGAAACTTTTCAGTGGTTAGGAGGGAAATGAGGTAGGCTCATAACTTCTCCATTTTTTTCACTAATTTCATCTGAGAAATAGGCCATACAGACATTTTTGGGCGTTTTGGAGCCATTGGAGCAGGTTTTAGAGTTGTTTGAGCATTGTAAATATATGTAATCACACTTTTGAGCATAATTGAAGAGGGCCAAGTCATTGGAAGCTGGACCAAGGAGACATAGCCCAGTAGGAGTGAAATCCTTTATCAAGTGTTTTTGTGTTACAGTTTATGGTGTTGTTTATGTCTATTATATGTTGTTGTTCAGTGATTTTTTCATGTTAATTTGCTCAATAAATTTACATAAAAACTTGGTTTTAACTTACAATTTACCTTATAACCCTTAAGCACTTTGTTTATATTCTGAAGAGGAAAATAGCACAGCAAAGCAAATTTTCCCATTCAGATCACAGAGCGAGGTTACAGAGAGTCAGGGAGGACGGATCAACAATAATCCATGTGTGAGAAGAGAATTCTTTTTCTGTTGTTTAAAGCAATAATGCACCTCGTACATTATAGACAGGGCGTTATAATGTAGGTTCTTTATGTAGAGAAACGAACACGCACATTACTTATATCAACAACTGCATTAGTACACTAACTTTGGTCTTGATAACTATGGACAACGTTATCACACAAGGTGTCATCACTTCTGACATGTTAGTTCTTAAAAAAAAGGTCAACAGATTGTACGCTTGATACATGTTAGTGCAAAGAGTTACCAAACGAATATTTAAAAGGATAAATGAGAGTTATAGTTTTAATTAAGAGGTCCTTTTATAAAGGTCACGTGAGTATATAAGAGGAAATGTTTTTAAAAGGATTTTTGAAAAGATATTATAATAAGGTTTTAAAAAGGAGCTTATTAAAAAATTATTTTTTATATAAAGTTTTTTCATAAAAGAATTTTTATATAAAAATAAAGCTTAGGCTTATTTTTTTTAGCTTTGAAAAGCTTACAAAAAGAGAAACTTATTAGGGTTTCAGAAGGGAATTTTTTTGAATAAATAAGGCAACATCGAGTTTCCAACCACAACTTCCTTTTTTCACAGGGAAAGATTTTGATGTCTGGGCTTTTAATATGGAGACCATGTTGAGGGTGCATGTTGTTTGGGATCATGTCAAGTTTAGGTTTGAAAATCATGAGAGTGGAGCAGAAGAACGAGCTCTCACTAATGCAAAGAGATAACAATGGAATATAGAAAAAAGGAAGAATGCACAAGAGTTGTTGCTTATCCAACAAATAGTGGATCGGGAAGTGTTCCAGAATATTATGATCACGTATTTAGAAAATTAAGCATGGGAATCATTGGTGACAAGATATCTAGGTATGGCCAAAGTCAATAATGTTAAATTGCATAATACTAAGAGAGATTTTGAAAGTCTGCGAATGAAGGAGATAGAGGACATCGATTCTTTCAAGAATTGGGTCATGACTTTCATAAATCAGTTAAAAAATTATGGTGAAAATATTAAAGATCGGACATTGATTGATAAGGTCATTAGATGTCTGTCTAACAAGTTGGATGTTGTCGTAGCAGCGATAGAAGAAGCCAACAATTTGACAACACTAACAATTGATGAGTTGATGGGATCACTTCTATTGCATAACGTAAGGATAGACAGAAATAAGGATTCCACTTTAGAAAATGCTTTCAAAAGTCAAATTTCTACTTCAAGAGGTTGAGACAAAGGTAGATCAAGCGGTAGAGGAGGAGGTAGAATATATGGCGATCAAAGATATGGCAAAGAAGGTTAGGAACATGAAACTGGAAGAAATAGCAGAGGCTTCAACAATATTCAAAGATTTGACAAATCAAAGGTGAGATGTTATTATTGCAATAAATTTGGTCACTATACCCATGATTTCAAGAAGAGGGTAGTTGATCAAGGAAACCAAAGAGCTAATATTAGTATAGAGAATACTAACTCCATGTTCCTAGCTTTCCATAACATGCATGAACTTTCTGGTAATGTGTTGCTATTAGACAATGGTTGTAATAACCAGATGACATGCAATAAGAGTTTGGTTTCAAATCTGGATCAACCTCTAAAGACAGAGGTAAAGTTGGGGACTGACAAGACTGTAGATGTAGATGGAAAAGGAGTGGTCAACATTCTTACCAAGCAGGGGGAGCCAAAGACAATCTCAGAGGTATATTTTTTTCCTAGTCTTAAACACAATTTGATGAGTGTTCCTCAATTGACACAGAACGAATACAAAGTTATCTTTCACGGATAAGATTGTGTTATACATAACAATACCCCAAGCAAGCAGCTGATAGAAAAGGTGTATATAACAAGGAACATACTCTTTCCTCTAATTATGAATTACAGTGATCAAGTCAATTCGTTTACAGTTTCATGTTCTAATGATTATTGGTCATGGAACTTTCGGTTTGGAAAGTTGCATTTTTCTACTTTAAGATCGTTACAGCAGAAACATATGGTCAGAGGTTTACCTCCCAAAAAATAACCTACTAGTACATGTGAGTATTGCATATTGGGAAATAAACATTGTGAAACTTTTCCAAAGGGACTTGCATACAGAGAAAAGCAACCACTTCATTTGGTGCATATAGACATTTGTGGGCCTATGAGGACACAATCGATGGGTGGAAGTTGTTACTTTCTCAATTTTATTTATCACTATAGCAGAAAAGATATGGGTTTACTTCTTGAATCGGAAGTCTGAAACTTTTTAAAAGTTAAAAGAATTCAAAGTCTTAGCAAAGAACCAAATTGATCAATAGATCAAGGTAGCGAGATTAGATCATGGTGGAGAATATGATTTGAGGGCATTACATGAGTACTAAAAAGAAAATGGAATCAGAAGATATTTTACAACCAAGTACACACCATAGCAGAATGGTGTAGCAGAGACGAAGAACAGAACAACTATGAACATGACAAGGAGCATGTTGGAAGTAAGAAACTTGTCTAAGAGTATTGGGCATAAGCAGTTGCATGTGTTATTTATGTGATAAACATAGCACCTATAAAGAGTGTGATTAACAGAGTAGTAGAAGAAGCATGGCCAGGTATGTCATGCAGCGTATCTCATCTCAGATGTTTTGGATGTGTAGCCTATGCACATGTACCTCATAAGATAAGGGCCATATTGGATGATAAAAGTGAAAAATTCATATCTGTTGGTTATAGTGAGCAATCAAAAGCTTACAAATTGTATAATATTGTCACCAAAAAGACCATAATTAGTAGAGATGTTGTGTTCAAAGAACAAGAGTCATGGAATGGGAACATAGACAAAACCATTAATGCACGAGCGTTGTTGATGGAAGAGGATGATGTAGTAGATACGGAGCAACAAGAATCGAAAGAGAAGACACCAAATAGAGTAACAGTAGCAAGGAATCGAAGTTTTTCTTAGCAACATGTATCTTCAAGCAAATCAACAAACTAGAATTATCTGAGTAGCGTATCAGGTGATGACTGAAGCAATGGTAAGAGAAACATGAGAATTTTGACAGATATTTTTGCTGATTTGGATGTTAGTCCAAGTTTTTCATTATTTGAAAGATCTTGGTATCATGAAATATTTTCCTTGCCTAGAAGTTGAGCATTCCGAAAAATGAATTTTTATTTGTCAAAATAAGTATGCTAGAGATTTATTGAAAATATTCAGGATGGATAATTGCAAACCTGTACCTACACTAGTTGCAACAAGTAAAAAGATAAGTAATGACGATGAAGGATCGGATGTCAATCCAACTCTTCTCAAAATATTGGTTGGAATCCTCATGTATCTCACAGCTACAAGATCAGATATCATGCAAGGAGTGATTTTGATTTCCATATTTATGGAGACTTCAAAAGACACATATTGGAGAGCAAGAAAATTAGTTATGATATACATAGCAGGAAATAGAGATTGTGGAATAATGTGTTGAAGCACAAAAAAGAAATATTTCATTGGATACAAAGATAGTGATTTTGCAAGTAGTTTGGATGATAGGAAGAGCACTTCTAGTTATTTTTTTCATCTTGGTTCAGGTGTGATAGAATGGGCATATAAGAAGCAGCCTATCGTGGCACTTTCATCAGCAAAAGTAGAATATGGTGCAATAACATCAACAACATGTCAAGAGGTATGGTTAAGAAGAGTATTAGATGGACTCAAGCAGAAAAAACAAGGATAAAAAAAAATATATTGTGACAACACCTTGGTGATTGCATTATCCAAGAATAGTGTGTTTCATCAGAAGAGGAAGAATATTGATACTATATATCACTTTATTAAAGAACTTTTGAGCAATGGAGAAGTTCACTTTAAGACTTGTAACTCGAGTGATCAATTGGCTGATATATTTACAAAGCCATTAGAAAAGCATGCACTTGATTTTCACAAAAGAAGCATCGGTGTTGTAATCCTTGCTGAGACATAAACCAGCAGGCATGTTTGAGTTGTCATGAGTCATGTTTTAATTTAGCGGTCTTAATTAAGGGGGAGTGTTAAAATAGCTAATTAACTCCCGCATGGATATTTAACAATATTTAGAGAGTGAGTTAAGTGTACATTGAGTCAAGTTGAGTTATGTGATATATTAATTTGGTAAGTGTGTCAAGTTATATTAGGTGAGTTTTTAGTCGAAAAGGTTTAAATGCCCTTCACCGAGTTCGTTGTATTAAGATTGAAGTCTGTTTGATTAATAGAACAGACACATCTCGCGTGTTATTGTGTGTGAATTATTTGTGTTATTTGTGCCTTTACCCTTATGCCTTTCCAATAGGAGTTGGAGTTTGATTGCTCATGGACATAGCTAAACGACGAACAACAATGGACATGAAACGGAGACAGACAACAACATAGGTTCCTGGGAGGTGGTCTGGTAAAATCTAAAAATATCGGTGGCTGAGAAAGCCAGAACATAGCATGACTATACTATGCCTCAAATCTATATGAGAAAACCTTATGTTATGCATTATATATGTATGTCAACATTGAAAACAATATCAACCACCATCCATATTCGACCTTACCACCATCCTTCGTGTATATATATATATATATATATATATATATCATTCTGTATCATTCAGTGTTTTTTTAGATTGGCATTTTGTTGTGATGATTAATTTCTCTGTAAATGTGTTGAAAATGAAAATATCCAGCATAGATCTATCTTAACTATAGATCTAACATGAACCAAGAAGGAACACATTTCTTCATTTGAAAAAAAATTTAGAGTGCAAAATACAATGTGTTATTTTTTATTTTTTAAATTGTATTTTTGAATGCTAAATAGAGTATGTATAGCACCAAATAAAAATTTTAATCATACCAACTTTTTTTTTCTACCTATAAATATATAAAAAGTTCATATCCATATAAATTAGTTAACATAGATCTTCAAATAGTTTATTTAAATATGTGTTAAAACATTTTTGAAAAGAGTAATATTGAAACATATGTTTCACACAGTTTTTCACTTCTAATTACTTTAGAGAATATGCATTTTTTTAAATTATAACCACATAAATTTTTTTATTTAGAACATAATTTTTAACTTTTATTTTATCTAAAAGGGGAATGGACTCACTTGAATACTTGCACATCCCTCTCATACTAAGTTGTAGCATGAATCTCTCGGCTCAAACATATAAAAAAGGAGCATCTTTTAATAAACATATACATAACAATAAGTATATAACCATCAACAAATTGCTTCGTGTATGGCTAATTCAACACAATAAACACTTGACCCAATTCGGGCTTGACACCATTGGCTCAAAACAAAAATTTTCATATTATGATATTTATATATTCATATAAATTCCACCTTGTACTCGCAACTAGGTTTTTATTGCATTTAATGTTTCAATTTCCCACACAAAACCCCATCAACTGTGATGATCATAAAATTGCAATTCACACTCTCTACTTGAATTAAATAAGTCGAGTGAGCTACAATAAATTGTGTTATTGTGCAATCATTTAATTTTAGGAATTAAAGTATAGTCAATTGAATTCACTGTAGTTTTTTCAGACATTCTATCAAATACTTTAAGTCATCCTTCAAATGTGTGTCTTTGTCCTTAAATTTTCATTTTAAAGTAAATTTAATAATTTTTATCCCAATCAATCCTGCAATTAAACCAAATGAAATAGCACTAAGCCTTTTTGCTTCTTGCAATCTAATTCTGAGGTGAAAATACACCCTTTAAATCAATAGGAATTATGTCAAACGATTGATGAAAAACCAGTAAACCTTCAATTTTGTTACAAATTTGATCCAACCAAGCCCAAAAACCATCAAAATTTTGACATGTTGTTCCTTACGTTCCCATATATGGCATCTACTCTCATATTTCTAGAAACTTATGTTGTTTCCACCATTGTGATTTTCGTCAAAATGTTCGCGAGCTTGTTCCAAATCAAGCCCAATTTAAACCAGTTGTTGCAACTTGAGATCTAATACTAATATGAAGTGTGCCTTTCTGTGTGTTAGGAAACACCACTTAATAAGTGTTGCTCTAATACCAATCTGTAGTTTCCCCAAACTCCAACCGACAATGTCAATCTTACGAAATCCTTTAATTAATTGAAATAATATGCGAATGCATAAATATTTTTCTACCAGGATTTCAATATGGACCCAATAGTTTAATTAAATATGATATGGATCACTATATGCCATGCAACATTGTGAATTATGTATAAAAGAAATTAACCCTCACAGTAGAAATACAAAATAACACTATGCAACATGCTTAACTACATTTTAATGATATCAACAGTAGCATAAAATAAGATAAAGCGTATACTATACACATCGCGCAAATAAATAAAATCCATGAGAAATAAGTCAGAAAATTATATGTTGGAAAGAGTCGACTAGATTTGGGCTCTTCATGTTCCACATAGACATAGACCATGTGGCTCATAAGCCCAACCAAAGGTCACTTGCGAGTTGGGATAGGAATCTTCGAAAGCAACAAATGACAAATAACAACAAATCCTGGGCCACGACACCAACCCTAGCATCCCTCAGTACCTCCAACCACAAGCTCATGTCCACATGATCAACACCTAAGTGGAATAACCCGAGCCTCTCTTTGGTGCCCACTATCCAGAGAAACTAATAATTGTCTAGTATAGTCTTATCCTACAAGTCCACAAGTCTTGGTGTTGCCCGGTGGCCAAATTCCAACATCCAAACCAAATAGAACCCTAACTAGATACCAGAGCCCAACCCAGGACTCCCAACTTATCTCCATATGAGTTCCCATGAGAACTCCATGGTGCCCAGCCATAATCAGGTCCAAAATCCCCTTGGAGCCTCGAAAGTTCTGGAGCCACTAGGGTTCACATAAACAAAATATATTTGTCTTGGTATGATTACTTAACTAGCCACACAAATATCTATTTCCAAAGTCTAACTCAGGAGTCACTGGCTCCTCATTCTATAAGACTAAATAGTTAACCAAATTCAATAACCTAGACTCACTCATCTGTTACCCAATTGATTGAATCCTCATTGAATAATAATGCATATAATAACATGAATCTAAACTTTCTTTATAATGCATGGTGTTCACTAGCCCAGTGTGTTGAAATGGAAGCATGAAATGGCACCCAAAGGGGGCTTCTAATTTAATATTGCCTTAATTAAATTGTAAAATAAATTTAATTTCATCTCATGAAAACTTGTATTAGTTAACTAAGTCAGAATGACCATGTTATATTATGGAATTCGAGTTAGGGTCAGAGATGAGGCATGCAAATTTCTCCCATGCAGGATTTCTCCCATGAGCCATTCTTATCATTAGTAATAGTTTCTCAATGTACTTTATGGATTTTATTCCATCAACAACATATACTTAGTTTAAAATAAAACAATCAAAATTAACACATGGATGGCTATTACAATATACATAAATATAGAAGATTTGGATGGCCACCAATGTACCCGATTAGATTATTAGTCCTGATGATGAATCACACTGGCTTGTTTGAAATGCGTCAACAAAATATTCTTGGTTGTGATTATCATCGAAAGATTTTTTATATATTTTATAGATCACAAAAGCAAAATTCCTAAAATTATTAGTCCTCTTTAGAAGGAAATGGTTTCCATTGCATGGAGTTCTTAGTGGATATGAGGAATATTTTGTTGATATTGAACCTTGGTGAATCATATTCCATGCTAAGAATTTTTTCTTGGCTTAATAACTTGATAGAATTGTATGTTCTACTTGTGAGTGTCCATCATTTTCGTGTCAATTATATGATCCAATATATCGTTCTTAATAAATTTAGGTTTAAAATGGTAGAAAAAAAAGTTCTCATCCACATCAAAAGTGATTAGAAGAGATAGGAAATATGGTCTTAAAACTTGTTTGGAACTAGATTATGGAAATGGCGCTACTTATACTTAGCATTGGCCTTATATGAGATAGAATGAACATGTTATCGGTGACATCATATTTGATAAAAACACATGGCATGTCTATTTGGATCACCTAAAGTGTGCCAAGATAGTATTTGTGAATACAGAGTGCGTACAAATACATCAATGGGGCCCCATGGATGGAGCCAAAATCAATTCTTAAAACGGTTGTATTAAGATTGAAGTTTGTTTGATTAATAGAACAGACACAGTTCACGTGTTATTGTGTGTGAATTATTTTTGTTATTTGTGCCTTTACCCTTCTGCCTTTCCAATAGGAGCTGGAGTTTGATTGCCCATGGACATAGCTAAACGGCGAACAAAAATGGACATGAAACGGAGACGAACAACGACATAGGTTCCTGGGAGGTGGTCCGGTAAAATCTAAAAATATCGGTGGCCGAGAAAGCCAGAACATAGCATGACTATACTATGCCTAAAATCCATACGAGAAAACCTTATGTTATTCATTATATATGTATGCCAACATTGAAAGCAACATCAACCACCATCCATATTCGACCTTAACCACCATCCTTCGTATATATATATATATATATATATATCATTCTGTATCATTCAGTCTTTTTTTAGATTGGCATTTTGTTGTGATGATTCATTTCTCTGTAAATGTGTTGAAAATGAAAATATCTAGCATTGATCTATCTTAAGTACAGATCTAACATGAGCCAAGAAGGAACACATTTCTTCATTTGAAAAAAAATTTAGAGTGCAAAATACAATGTGTTATTTTTTATTGTTTAAATTGTATTTTTGAATGCTAAATAGAGTATGTATAAGACCAAATAAAAGTTTTAATCATACCAACTTTTTTTTTCTACATATAAATATATAAAAAGTTCATATCCATATAAATTAGTTAACATAGATCTTCAAATAGTTCTTTTAAATATGTGTTAAAATATTTTTGAAAAGAGTAATATTGAAACATATGTTTCACACATTTTTTCACTTCTAATTACTTTAGAGCATATGCATTTTTTTAAATTATAACCACATAATTTTTTTTATTTAGAACATAATTTTTAACTTTTATTTTATTTAAAAGGGGAATGGACTCACGTAAATACTTGCAGATCCCTCTCATACTAAGTTGTAGCATGAATCTCTCAGCTCAAACATATAAAAAAGGAACATCTTTTAATAAACATATACATAACAATAATTATATAACCATAAAAAAAAAATGCCTCGTGTATGGCTAATTCGACACAATAAGCGCTTGACCCAATTCGGGCTTGAAACCATTGGCTCAAAACATAAATTTTCATATTACGATATTTATATATTCATATAAACTCCACCTTGTACTCGCAACTGGGTTTTTATTGCATTTTAATGTTTCAATTTCCCACAAAAAACCCCATCAACAGTGACGATCATAAAATTGCAATTCACACTCTCCACTTGAATTAAATAAGTCGAGTGAGCTACAATAAATTGGGTTATTGTGCAATCATTTAATTTTAGGAATTAAAGTATAGTCAACCGAATTCTCTGTAGCTTTTTCAGACATTCTATCAAATACTTTAAGTCATCCTTCAAATGTGTGTCTTTGTCCTTAAATTTTCATTTTAAAGTAAATTTAATAATTTTTATTCCAATCAATCCTGCAATTAAACCAAATGAAATAGCACTAAACGTTTTCGCTTCTTTCAATCTAATTTTGAGGTGAAATTACACCCTTTAAATTTACAGGAATGATGTCAAACGGTTGATGAACAACCGGTAAACCTTTAATTTTGTTACAACTTTGATCCAACCAAGTCCAAAAACCATCAAAATTTTGACCTTTCGTTCCTTACGTTCCCATATGTGGCATCTACTCTCATATTTCTAGAAACTTATGTTGTTTCCACCATTGTGATTTTCGTCAAAATGTTCTTGAGCTTGTTCCAAATCAAGCCCAATTTAAACTAGTTGTTGCAACCTGGGATCTAATACTAATATGAAGTGTGCCTTTATGTGTGTTGGGAAACACCACTTAATAAGTGTTGCTCTAATAACAATCTGTAGTTTCCCCAAACTCCAACCGACAATTTCAATCTTACGAAATCCTTTAATTAATTGAAATAATATGCGAATGCATAAATACTTTTCTACCGGGATTTCAATATGGACTCGGTGATTTAATTAAATATGATATGGATCACTATATGCCATGCAAAATTGTACATTATGTATAAAAGAAATTAACCCTCACAGCAGAAATACATAATAACACTATGTAACATGCTTAACTACATTTTAATGATATCAACAGTAGCATAAAATAAGATAAAGCGTATACTATACACATTGCACAAATAAATAAAATCCATGAGAAATAAGTCAGAAACTTATATGTTGGAAAGAGTCGACTAGATTTGGGCTCTCCATGTTCCACCTAGACATAGACCATGTGGTTCATAAGCCCAACCAAAGGTCACTTGCGAGTTGGTATAGGAATCTCCAAAAGCAACAAATGACAAATAACAACAAATCCTAGGCCATGAAACCAACCCTAGCATCCCTCAATACCTCCAACCACAAGCTCATGTCCACATGATCAACACCTAAGTGGAATACCCTGAGTCTCTATTTGGTGCCCACTATCCAGAGAAACTAATAATTGTCTAGAATAGTCTTATCCTGCAAGTCCACAAGTCTTGGTGTTGCCAGATGGCCAAGTGCCAACATCCAAACCAAATAGAACCCTAACTCGATACCAGAGCCCAACCCAGGACTCCCAACCTATCTCCATACGAGTTCCCACGAGAACTCCATGGTTCCAAGCCATAATCAGGTCCAAATCCCCTTGGAGCCTCGAAAATTCTAGAGCCACTAGGGCTCACATAAACAAAATATATTTTTCTTGGTATGATTACTTAACTAGCCACACAAATATCTATTTCCAAAGTCTAACCCAGGAGTCACTGGCTCCTCAGTCTATAAGACTAAATAGTTAACCAAATTCAATAACCTGGACTCACTCATTTGTTACCCAATTGATTGAATCCTCAAAGAATAATAATGCATATAATAACATGAATCTAAACTTTCTTTATAATGCATGGTGTTCACTAGCCTAGTGTGTTGAAATGGCTGCATGAAATGGCACCCAAAGGGGGCTTCTAATTTAATATTGCCTTAATTAAATTGTAAAATAAACTGTAATTTCATCTCATGACAACTTGTATTAGTTAACTAAGTCAGAATGACCAGGTTATATTAGGGAATTCGAGTTAGGGTCAAAGATGAGGCATGCAGATTTCTCCCATGATTTAAGGGGGTCCAGTTACAGTTATTTCTGAGTTATACCCTGTGATGCTTTAAGATTTTCCCAAGCTTATCATATTTACCCAACCATGATATTTAAAGGATTTTCTCTACCTCAATTAAATCTTATTTGAATATTATACCTAACCTTCCCATGGAAGAATTATTTCCGCAAGCATCTCACTTCTAAATGAGTTATTCCCAGATTTTCGCCATTCTTATCATTAGTAATAGTTTCTCAATGTACTTTATGGATTTTATTCCATTAACAAGATATACTTAGTTTAAAATAAACAATCAAAATTAACACATGGACGGCTATTACAATATACATAAATATAGAAGAGTTGGATGGCCACCAATGTACCTGATTAGATTATTAGTGCTGATGATGAATCACACTGGCTCGTTTGAAATGCGTCGACAAAATATTCTTGGTTGTGATTATCACCGAAATATTTTTTTTTATATTTTATGGATCACAAAACCAAAATTCCTAAAATTATTAATCCTCTTTAGAAAGAAATGGTTTCCATTGCATCGAGTTCCTAGTAGATATGAGGAATATTTTGTTGATATTGAACCTTAGTGAATCGTATTCCATGCTAAGAAAGCTTTATTGGCTTAATAACTTGATAGAGTTGTATGTTCTACTTATGAGTGTCCATCATTTTTGTGTCAATTATATGATCCAATATATCGTTCTTAATACATTTAGGTTTAATTTGGTAGAAAGAAAAGTTCTCATCCACATCGAAAGTGATTAGAATAGGTAGGAAATATGGTCAAAGTAGCTCCACATTAAATATTATGTGACAGACAAGAAAACAATATTACTCAATTCGAGGGAATTTTCACCCATAGCCTCTATGATGGTGTAAAGCCCGTATAAAAGTCATTTAATCTTCTTATGGGGGCATTTGAGGTAATTTTCTACAAAAATAAATACACCTTATTAACATCTTAAAACTTGTTTGGAACTAGATTATGGCAATGGCGCTACTTATACTTAGCATTGGCCTTATATAAGATAGAATGAACATGTTATCGGTGACATCATATTTGATAAATACACATGGCATGTCTATTTGGATCACGTAAAGTGTGCCAAGACAGTATTTGTGAATACAGAGTACGTACAACTACATCAATGGGGCCCCATGGATGGAACCAAAATCAATTTTGAAAACGGTCCTGGCTAGTAAAGTCTTGGAGATTTTTTTTACAGTGATGTTGAACATATGAAATGTTATTTTTATCAGCGCACAAATTCTTGGAGTTGTACATGCATAGGATAATCATATTTGTGGATACTTTCCTTTTTCCATCTATTTATGAATGAAAGGATGTCAATTTTGTTAACCTAGTTTCCATCAAAGACCGTAAGCTAGAATAGGAGGGAATTAGAAGGAATCTATTGTACTCATATTAAAATAATGTTGTGTAGCAGCTCGAAATGAACGCAAAACATGCTTAAATAAGAAATTAGTTGTGACCTTTGTTGCAATACTTATTTTACATGGTGCCAAAATGATCATCTTAGAGAACCAATTAAAAACCACAAAGACACAATTATGACCATGATTGGTGGAGGGAAAATCCTCACATCTAATTCATGGAGATTGATTCCTAGGGATTTTGTTTTTGAGAATATAGAATATTGTATCACCCATGTTTGTTAACGTTGATTACATAAATTCTACAAGAAGTGAAATGTTTGATATACTAGTTGATTTCCTTTCGATGGCTTTTATAGTAGAAATACTTCTAAATTACAATTATTAATGTCTCCGCCATCTCCTATTTCCCTACCATCCAACTATAATGTGGTTCCTAAAGTAATTTTTCATTCTCACTGAAAGAAATATAAATATGACCAACATAACACAAGAATGCATCCCAAAGTTTGAATTATAGAACTTGTTTTCCTCTACTCAATCTATAATAAATAGCAATGAATCGTAGATTTTTTTTATTGTGAAACATACCATGGGAAATTGTATTTAGCTCCACCTTTTTTTACTTGATTTAAGAGCTAAGCAATATGCAGAAACCTGAATATGAGCATATAGTAGAAAGTGGCAGGGTCCAAGAAGTCATAAATATCTATGGGAGTCATTATGCATATCCAAACACAATTGACCATAGCTAGGTCCAAAGACATGCCATGGTCATCCATCGCACACATTAGATCTAATGCACAACAAATGAGAATTTATATACATTTTCATATAACATGTATTGGTGTATGATGCTTAAGACCTGTTGGATGTGTTGTGAATGTTCTGCCTAGGCCCTACTTAAGATGTGTATGTCATCCAAATAAAAAACCACAAAAGTTTTGTGAATCGGAAGAAGATATAATCCAAGATCTTCATGACTGTAATTGCAACATTATTCAAACCTTTAAATATAAAAAAATTACTATAATTAGCAATTTATTAACATAGCCAACACAAGCATAAAAGAAACAATAAAATGAAATAGACATAAGGAAACCATAGTAGATAACTAATATGGTCAGGAACCTAAGGTAAGTGAATTAACACTTTATTGTGTAAACAATGTTAAAAGTAGAATAGAGGAGTGTTACCAATATACCTATGGTATATTTACAAGATATAATTACAATATTGAGTAGTCTATAGATATTTCAATCCAACCCATGATTTCTGCAAGTCATGTTTCCATTTCTCTCTCACTCATCCAACGAAAATCATGTTGTTTAGTGAAAACCTTAAACTTCACACGGCTGAAAAAAAATGAAAAAAAAAATAAAAAATAAAAAAAAGTTCACCTTGCAATTGATGCCCCAACACATTGATTAATCCTCCAATATCCATGAGAAAGTCATGGACTTGCGAGCCCCTTCATTCCAAGGGGGAGCTAAGTGTCAACAATCATCAGTTTAGTGACTCATTCCTCAACCATCCGCTGATTCATTCCAATTTATTCCAAGTTGTGTTGGGTCTTCCCAGAATATCCCAACTCTTCCCAGGTCAGTCCAATTCTTTCCAAGTCATCCTTATCCTCCAAAATTATCCCATGTTCACCTAGGTCATCTTAGTCCACCCAATCCATCGACTCAATTGCACCTAGGCATTCCTAAACAAGTTAATGTGTCTAATTACATCTCAACGTATTCGAAGGAAACTCCATAGTTATGGGATGATCCACCCCTTGGGTAGGCATGAACCTCTTGTAAACTAATGCATTATGATATTCATATAAATACAATATGGGAAATTGAACTCCCCATCCATTTGATTGGGCATGAAAAATATAGTGTTCTAACCTCCCCCTCAATTTGGTTTAACAACTTGCTAGATTTGTATTTCTACTAGTGAGTGCCCGTCAGTTTGCTGTTGGTTATATCATCCACTATATCGTTCTTAATACACTTAGGTTTATGTTGGTCCACTATGATCCAATATGATCCGCTATATAAATATAAAAAAGGTGGCTGACCACCAATGTACCCACTTATATTATTACTCCTCCTTAGGACGAAATGGTTTCCATTGCATCAAGTTCCTACTGGATATGGGGAATATTTTGTTGATAATGAACCTTGGCAAGTCACATTCCATGCTAAGCAAGTTGTATCAGTTTAAAAACTTGATAGAGTAGAATGTTCTACTAGTGAGTGTCCAATATTTTGGTGTGCATTATTTGATTGACTGTATCATTCTTAATACATTTAGGTTTATTTTGGTAGGCGAAAAGTGATCATCCACATCCAAAGTGCTTAACATAGGTAGGAAATATGGTGAAAGTAGCTTCACAATAAATATTATGTGAAAGGGAAGAAAACATGAATACTCAATTCGAAGGCATCATTACCCATAGCCTCTATGATGGTGTAAATCCCATATAAAAGTGGTTTAATATTCTTATGGGACCTTTAAGGTAATTTTCTACAAAAGACCTACAACTTATCAACATCTTAAAAATGGTTTGGAACCCGATGTTGGCAATGTTGTTTCTTATACTTAGCATTGGCCTTATATAAGATAGAATGAATATGTTATTGGTGACATTGGATTTGATAAAAAAAGCGATTTATTTATTTGCATCAACTGAAGTGTGGCAAGAAACTATTGGTGAATATAGAGTGTGTATAAATACATCAATGGGGCCCAATGGATGGAGCCTAAATCACGCCTGAAAAGGGTTGTGGTCGGTAAAGTCTTGGAGAGTTTTTTTACAATGATGTTGAACATATGGAGGGCTCTTTTCATAAGCACAGAGATTCTGGAGTTTTACATGCATAGGATAATCATCTTGTTGGATACTTTCCTTTTTCCATCTCTTTATGAATGAAAGGAAGTAAAATATGTTAACATGGTTTCCATCGAAGACCGTAAGCTAGAGTAGAAGGGACTTAGAATGAACCTGTTGTCCCCATATTAAAATAATGTTGTGCAGTTGCCCGAAATGAACCCAAACATGCTTAAAGAAGAGATTAATGTTGAATTTCATTGTGATACTTCTTTTACATAGTGCCAAAATGGTCATATTAGAGAACCAATTAAAAACCAACAATGTTACCGATGAAATAGGTAACCGCAATGTTACCTACTTTTTTTTGGTAGCATAAAAAGCACCCGAAGATTGATTCCTAAGGATTTTATGTATTTTTTGGGTAGGTAGAAGAGTGTATGACCCTTGTTTGTTAATGTTGATTGCATGAATCCTACAAGATTTGAAATGTTTGATATACTAGTTGATTTCCTTTTGATGGCTTGGATAGTAGAAATACTTCTAAATTACAACTATTAATGTCTTCTCCATGTCGTATTGCCCTACCATCCAACTATAATGTGCTTCCTAAATTTACTTTTCATGCTCACTTAAAGGAATAGAAATATGACCAAGATAGCACAAGAATGAATCCCAAAGGTGGAATTATAGAACTTGTTTCCTTATGATCAATCTGTAATAAGTAGAAATGAATCCTAAAATGATTTTCATTGTGACACATACCACAAGAAATTGTATTTAGTTCCACCTTTTTTCAATTGATTAAAGAGTTAAACAATACGTGAAAACTTGAATATGAGAGTATGGTAGAAGGTGTGAGGGTCCAAGAAGTCACAAATATCTATGGGAGTCATCAAGTATAGCCAATCACAATTGGCTTCGATCTTAGCTAGGTCCACATGCATCCCATGGTCATCCAAAATGCATCATAGACATTGGACCTAGTGCACCACAAATGAGAATTTATTTAAATTTTCATATAACTTGCATTGTTGTATTCATTTTCATATAAGTTTTCATGGTGATTGTCACTCTTTGCTTCATTATAAGAAAATGAAATTATGTGGTAATATGTCAAGTTAAGGAAATCTTGATTTAAAAGATAAGAACCACATATAAAACGTAAAAGAAATAATGGAAACATTTTTTTTCAAGAGATAAGAAAAGTTAAGAACCGCATATAAACCAAAAAGATATCATGGGAACATTTTTTTTCAAGAGATAAGAATAGTTAAGAACCACATATAAAACCCAAAAGAAATCATAGGAACATTGTTTTTCAAGAGACATTGTGCTTTATTTTTTTAGAGTGTGCTTGGAAAACAAAAAACAAGGATTGCTATAGCTTTTGCAAGTTGGATTTGCTAAGAAAATGCAGAAACCACATATATAACCCAAAAGAAATTATGGAGGCATTGTGCTTTGTTCTTGAGAGTGGTTGGAAAACAAAAAATAAGGATTGATATAGAGTTTGCACGCTGAACGAAGACTCGTGATGTCAAGTAAACTAATATTAGGATCATAAAGTCGGAAAATGGAAACCATGCTAAATGTGTGTGACAAGCCATCAGGGAAACTCGCGCGGACGGGTAAAACAACCGCAACTCCAAACCCAAATATAAAATCGTGAGTTCACCGAATCTAAAACGCATGCCATCAGGAGAATTCGCAAACGGAAAACTCAAACCATCAGGAAAACTCGGGAACGGAAAAACGATCGCAACTTCAAACCCAAATATAAAATCACGGATCTACATGAATTCTAGCTGAATACCAAGATAAATGGCCTTCAAACCAATCCACGTACACACTTTGCACGAGATAACCGATTACGTGGAATCTGTGACAACGCAGCCGCCAAAATTAAACATGGACGTGTTGCCCAATCATGGACAACGCAACCGCCAAGAAAATGTCCAGGCCACTACCTCTATATAAGCCAATCTACTCTTAACGGAGTTACAGATACACACCGATCATGGCGTCGGTTGAAATTCCTGCAATATCCATTTTGATTGGCTTCTTCCTAAGCTTCTTGGCTTTTCGTGCCGCTACTAATTCTGCAGCTCAAGAAAAGGCTTCTGGATCTGTCGTGGTTACTGGAAAAGTTTTCTGTGATGCATGTTTGGAGAGCAGGCCCTCTCAAAATGGCTACGTCATATCTGGTATGAAAGTCATCCTGATATTTTTTTTACGTCATATCTGGTATGAATGTCATTTTGATATTTTTATTTTCTTGTATAAATAGACAGAAAAGGAGGTAAATGTAGAGACATAACTGTTTTTTTTTTCCTGCCGTCAACGTTTTTCTTGCCATTCTATTTATAAATTAACTTCCACTAAAACCATATCGTCAACTGAAACAGTTTTATCGAACGATCGTAAATATACTTTACTTATCATGCATAGTTTCTTTCTCCTTTTGACAAATGAACAGGTGCTTCCGTTGTTGTGGAATGCGGCCTCAACCGGAAAACGTTGACGGTATCCATCACAGGGGAAACAGATGAAAATGGAGAATTCAAGGTCGAGCTTCTTTCCAATATTTTTCACTATGCTGATCAATTGAGCAAGTGTTCGGTGAAGCCGCTGAAAAGCCCTGACGACTCATGCAGGATTCCCTCAAAGTCTGCACCATCCAGTCTCACGCTACAGTCATTCTCAAATGGAGTTCTCACGTACAGTGCAGGGTCTTTCAGCTACCACCATGAAACCGTACCCGCATCGTGCAAAAGTGTGTTGAGAATGATGAGGAGTCGAGCAGTGCCTGAGAATTTTGATCAAAATTGGAAAGTAGGCCTGCAGACGTACACAAACCCTTGGTTGAATAGGTCTTCGTTTGGTAATGCCACTCCACGCATTCCTAAACTTTCTCCAGGCACTCTGTTTGTTTGGCCTCCTTTTCCCAAAAGTCCTTTAGGCCCTCCTTTCAATTGGCCATGACCGGGCACTCCACGCTTTCCCAAAAATCCTCCAAGCCTTCCCTTCAATTCTCCCACCACTCCAGGCTTTCCCAACACTCCTTCGGGTTCCCCGTTCAGTACTCCACCATTTCCACAAACGACACCCATCACTCCACTCCTTCACCCTGCCTCCTTTGATGCTCCTTTTGGCACCCCAGGGCTGACTAGTCAATATTTGGAAGCCGGCCTACAGGCGTCCACAACCCCTTCCTTGCAGTGGTCTTCGCGCAGTTTTCCACCATTACCACAACCTGGTACTCCAGTCTTTCCTGATATTCCCAATTTTCCTCCATCTAAACCGGGCACTCTAAGCTTTCCCAAATTTCCTCGAGGCCCTCCATTCAATTTTTCACGCCCAGGCACTCCAAGATTCCCCAAATTTCCTATGGGGCCTCCACGATTTCCCAAAACTCCTCGATGCCCTCCCTTTGATATTCCACCAAATCCACAACCCACCACTTCCGACTTTCCACCTCGGTCCCCCTCGGATGATCCTTTTGGTGAACCCACCACTCCTGGCTTTCCATCTCAGCGCCCCTCTGATGCTCCTTTTGGCGCACCCACCACTCTGGGCTTTCCACCTAATCCCCCCTCTGATGCTCCTTTTGGAACCCGAGGACTCACTAGCCAAAATTTGGAACCGGGTTTACAAGCATCCACAACCCCTTTGTTACAGTCGTCTTTGCACAGTTTTCCACCATTTAAACAACCGGGGATTTCAGGCTTTCCCAAATTTCCTCTAGGGCCTCCATTCAATTTTCAACGACCAGGCACTCCAGGTTTCCCCAAATCTCCTCCATTCAATTTTCCAAGACCAGGTCCTCCAAACACTCCTAGAGGCCCTCCCTTCGATATTCAACCAAACTCACAGGCCACCACTCCACACATTCTACCTCAGCCCACCTTTGATTCTCCTTTTGGCACCTTAGGACCTACCAGCGAAAATTTTGAGGCGGGCCTTCAAGCATCCACAACCCCTTCATTGCAGTCATATTTGCGCAGTTTTCCACCATTTCAACAACCGAGCATTCCAAGCTTTCCCAAATTTCCTTTGGGGCCTCCATTGAATTTTTCACGACCAGACACTCTAGGCTTCCCCAGATTTCCTCCATTCAATTTTCCAAAACGAGACCCTCCACGCTTGCCAAAAACTCCTCAAAGTCCTCTCTTCGATATTCCACCAAACTCACAACCCACCACTCCAAGCATTCCACCTCAACCCCCCTCTAATGCTCCTTTTGACACCCCAAGACTTTCTAGTCAATAGAAAATCCCATCCATATTTGGCGTCTCAACGTTTTTGTTTGACATATTGTAATAGTTTTATGGGATTTTTTATGAAGAGTTCGTGTGCTTGATTTACAGTTATCGTTTATATCATATTGATGATAAAAAGTGTGGTTTGAGGGATAGGTCGGGCTCTTGATTGTGTTGCAATGACAACTCTCGTAAGGATCTACATGTTGGGTGTCAATAACAAACAAGAATCTGCTATTTAACAAAATACTTGGCTACAGTGGTACGGTGATTGTGCTGCAACGGACGCTCTCGTAAGGATTTGCATGTTAGATCTCAATAACAACCAAGAAGTTTATATTTAACAAAATATTTATTTATTTATATCATGATTATGTAAAAGTATATTTCATCTTAATCATGCCCTCTTTCTATCAAATAACCAAATTGTTTTGCAATACATTAGATAACAAAGAAATTGTTTTGCAATACATTAGATAACAAAGGAAAGTAATGATTATGGATTAAATAACCAATTTGTTTTTCAATATCTTTCATAACTAAGAATAATGGTCATGGTTTATAATACCCTTGATGTAGAAATTATAAAATATCCATGTATCTCTTGGATTCACTCAATCTAACAATTTTCTAAAGTTAAATACTGAATCGCTTTTACAAATATTTTGCGGATTTAAAAACAAAACAATTGCCAAGCACATGAAGCAAATAAGAATAGATCAAAACCACAACACCAGATATTCTCGGGGAAAGCTTACTGCTCAAAACCCTTCTATCATATAATGTATATTCCACAGGGAATCATGAAACAATTACATACAAAACTTTTCTCACAAGAGCCCTCAGTACGTCAACTAATTGTCTCACACTGTCATATAAAAATTGACAAGTTCTTTAGCCAATTTACTGCCTCCAGAAAGCCTGCCTTGCTCACGCAGTTCCTAATGAATTCAATCCTTAATCACAAATCCTTCCTTAACTGCGCTGAGTATCATGGGCATCCTGTGGTGTTATAACTACACCTGGGTAGACTGCTAATATCACAACGGATAGTTACACTTCCCTTTCACCTAGATCTCAACTGGGTCTCCACTAGAACTAACATGCATCCAATTAATAATAGTAAAAACATTAGTTGCATGTGAGATCACTACATGTGAATTAATTAATATTTAATTTACTTGATCTCTAACTAGTATATTTGCAGTTACAACTAGCACAACTGACTTTAACTCACTTAACCGAGTTGAACTGATTTACAACTTGCATTAACAAATGCACCACTGAACTTCCAACTCTGTTACAACTAAAGTCGCTCTGCATGTTCCAGCAACCAACCTCTTAACTCGAAATTCACTTAGCTAACTGATTTGCCACTTCAATTATCTATTTCCAAGTGCTCATTGAGAATAGATTATTGTTTATTGTCCAACTAATATTAAGGGATAATAATAGTCGACATGCATCTATAAATAGACATGAAATCTATAAATATAACTTGCACATACATCTATAAATAGACATGCATCTGTAAATATAATTTGCTCATGCATCTATAAATACACATCCACCTAAAAATAGCCTGTGTGGACCCCACCTAGTGTAGGTGCTTGCTTAATTTTCAATAAGATAAGAATGTGTTTTTCATTAAGATCATAGAGTTTGTAATATCTTTTATAATTAAAAGTAAATATTATGAGTTAATACGTTTCATATAAGTCATTTAAATGAAAATGTACGATACTAATTAATAAGCATAATTAAACATTTTGATATCAAATAATGTTTTTTTTTTTATTAATTTTTTTGACAAAAAAAAAAATTATTTTTTTAACTCTAAATATTAATAGTAATAATCATCAAGTTCGAAAAATCTTTTATAATAGAAAGTAAATATCATGAGTTTATAGACATTATTGTGTATCAATTCCATCAAAATAATATTATTACATTTTCAAATGAAAATATAAAAAATTAATTAACAAATATAATTTACACTTTGATATCAAAATAAATTTCTCTTGACATTTTAATAAAGCACATTTTTTTTTAATCTAAATATTACTCAACAAATAGTTTATTTATTTTTATATAAACCATCAATTAGCCACATGACATGTGAGTTATTTTTTAGTAATATAATTTTGTATTTTATTATTTACATTTTTAAAGAAAATAAAAATATGTTGTTTTTATTTATATATTATATAGATAAAAGGTAAGAGATATTTTTACATTCTTCAAATTTAACATCAAACAATTAAAAAATAAATTTTAATTAGTAAAAATAATGAAAATAATAAGACTTGATTGTTGTATTGGAATTCATATTTTAAGAATATTTACGTGTCTTACAATGTCAATCTTTTAACAAAAAAATAAGGAAGATCTTTTCATCTTAAAAGATATAGGGTGTTGTCTTAAATAAGTTGTAAAGGAGAAAATTGAGGAGGTTGAAAGTCTTCAAATTTCAATCCTGAAATAGCTAGTTGTATCTTTATAGCCAGTTGTATTTTCATCCTTCATACTCAGAGGCTATTCAATCTAGTAGACAAGAAATTTTTCCCAAACCATTGACTTAAAGCTTCATTCCTCCTACCTGTAAAAGCAAAGAGAAAACAACCCCCCTATATATAGGACCACCATTCTGATATACCATATTCTACCCAAGTGAGATGTATACTAATTTCACAAAAAAGTATTAACCTATATTGCTATAATGTCAATAAAAATAGAATAGAGATTGAGAATATTTTACAAGTCATCATTTCATTGTATACCACCTAGATATAGATTTTAAAGTCATTGGAGAGGAATGGCATACTAATAAAACTAATATCTTTCTTTCTATTGTGGACCAGCGTTTGAGACGGTGAATGGAATTTTCCTTTGGTATAGATAGGAAGAGTTATAGGGTCCAACTTTACGATTATTAGTCTTGATATTGTTGGTGTTTAGAATTTTCCTTTGGTATGGATAGGAAGAGTTATAGAGTCCAACTTTACCATTATTACTTTTGATGTTTTTGTTTGTTGTCATGATTTATTGATTAAAGAAAATTATACAATTCATTTGGATGGTTGTGTGTCACTATATCTTAATACTTATATAGTGGGATCAATGTATTGTTGATTTTAGAATGTTTTGGATATTTGGTAATGAGAGTTGTAGTGTCTATATACACATTTCCTAAAGTAAACCTCATTGGATGAGATGTCGTGTCTATATACGCATTTCCTAAAGTCTCTCATGATAGTTGTAGTGTCTATATACACATTTCCTAAAGTCTCTCATTACAGTTGTAGTGTCTATAGACACATTTCCTAATGTAAACCTCATAAGATCCTTTCTTCTTCTTTGGAATATTTGGATATTATGGATAGAGGGTAGCTCATTTGTTAGCCATAAATAGTGACTAGTAATTCCAAAGGACTCAATGGATTTGAAGTTTTACCTTGTGACCTATTGTCTTCCCATCTTAACATGCCTTGGGAAGGTTGTTTAACCAAATCAACCTTTGGGACTAGGGTGTATATATTTTTTATAAAAAGAAACTTCAATTTTTTTTTGGTTAGAGGGTGTCTATATATATATATATATATATATATATATATATATAAAGAAAAATGACAGTTTTTTTTCCGTTAAAGAAGAAAATGTGACCATGAGAAACTTGAAATTTGCGAAAAGAGATTAAACATTTTTCCTTGAAGAATGGGAATGATATTTTAAAATAAATAGGAAAATATATTTTAGTGTTTGATATAGTCAAAATTACTATTTCAAGGTGTAACTCGCAATAAGGGGAAAGTATAAATCACATGATATTGAAAAACTCACAATAAGGACAAAGTATAAATGACATGATATTGAAACCAACAAGACTACATTTGTACATTATTGTTTTTTTTTCTTTGTTTATTTTATCTTCAAAGTTGTTTTCATTTTGATTTTGTTGATGAGTCTAAACTCATAATCTCGAGACTTCAACACTATTATTATCATATCAAAAATAGAAGATGACAATTTTATATTATTTGTCTTTTTATTATTTAACCTTAAAAGATGTTTTTATATATAGGTTGTAGCATATAGATGTTTATTGCTCCATTATGGGCATACAGATTTAATAATTTAGAGGGAACTTTCGTTGGAGTTGGTTTTCTCAGCAGAATTAGAAATTATGTTTTTC
>CM076572.1:912319771-912369488 GCA_034641835.2 Pinus albicaulis
ACTTATTTTGAAAAATAAAAATTCATTTTTCAGATTTCTCAACTTCTAGGTGAGGAAAATATTTCATGAGACCAAGATCTTTCAAATAATGCAAAACTTGGAATAACTTCCATATCATCATAAATATCTGTCAAACTTCTCATGTTTCTCTTACCATTTCTTCATTCATCAGCTGATAGGTTGCTCAGATAATTTTGGTCCGTTGATTTGCTTGAAGATACATGTTACTAAGAAAGTCTTGGAGTCCTTTCTGGTGTTACTCTATTCGATGTCTTCTCTTTTGATTCTTGCTGCTCCATATCTACTACATTATCCTCTTCCATCAACAGTGCTTGTGCATCAATGGTTTTGTCTACATTCCCATTCCACGACTCTTGTTTTTTGAACAGAACATATCTACTAATTATGGTATTTTTGGTGACAATTTTATACAATTTGTAAGCTTTTGATTGCTCACTATAACCAATAAATATACATTTTTCACTTTTATCATCCAATATGCCCCTTATCTTATGAGGTACATGTGCATAGGCTACACATCCAACAACTCTGAGATGAGATACGCTGCATGACATACTTGACCATGCTTCTTCTACTACTCTATTTATCACACTCTTTGTAGGTGCTATGTTTATCACATAAACAACACATGCAACTGCTTATGCCCAATACTCATTAAAAAAGTTTCTTACTTCCAACATGCTCCTTGTCATGTTCATAGTTGTTCTGTTCTTCCTCTCTGCTACACAAATCTGCTACAGTTTGTACTTGGTTGTAAAATGTATTTTGATTCCATTTTAGTTGCAGTACTCATGTAATGCCCTCGAATCATACTCTCCACCATGATATGACCTCACTACCTTGATCTATTGATCAATTTTGTTCTCTGCTAAGAATTTTGATTCTTTTAACTTTTAAAAAGTTTCAGACTTCTGATTGAAGAAGTAAACCCATATATTTCTAATATAGTCATAAATAAAATTGAGAAAGTAGAAAATTCTACCCATCGATTGTGTCCTCATAGGTCCACAAAAGTCTATATGCACCAACTCAAGTGGTTGCTTTGCTCTGTATGCAAGTCCCTTTGGAAAAATTTCATAATGTTTCTTTCCCAATATGCAATACTCACATGTACTAGCAGGTTTTTTGTTGAGAGGTAAACCTCTGACCATATGTTTCTACTGTAACGATCTTAAAGTAGAAAAATGCAAGTGTATAAACCAAAATTTCCATGACCAATAATCATTAGAACATGAAACTGTAAATGAATTGACTTTATCACTGTAATTCATAATTAGAGGAAAGAGTATGTTCCTCGTCATATACACCTTTTATATCAGCTGCTTGCTTGGAGTATTGTTATGTATAACACAATCTTGTCTGTGAAAGATAACTCTATATTCATTTTGCGTCAATTGAGGAACACTCATCAAATTTTGTTTAAGACTAGGAAAAAAATATACCTCTGAGATTGTCTTTGGCTCCCCCTACTTGGTAATAATGTTTACCACTACTTTTCCATCTACATCCACAGTCTTGTCAATTCCCAAATTTACCTCTGTCTTCAGAGATTGATCCAGATTTGCAACCAAAATCTTATTGCATGTCATGTGGTTACTGCAACCACTGTCTAATAGCAACACATTACCAGAAAGTTCATACGTGTTATGGAAAGCTAGGAACAACTATCCTCTTCTTGAAATCACGGGCATAGTGACCAAATTTATTGCAATAATAACATCTCACCTTTGATTTGTCAAATCTTTGAATATTGTTGATGCCTCTGTAGTTGCTTCCACTTTCATGTTCTTGATCTTCTTTGTCATCTCTTTGATCAACATATATTCTGCCTCCTCCTCTACCGCTTGATCTACCTCTGTCTCAACCTCTTGAAGTAGAAACTTGACTTTTGAAAGCATTTTCTAAAGTGGAATCCTTATTTCTGTCTATCCTTGCGTCATGCGATGGAAGTGATCCCATCAACTCATCAAATGTTAGTGTTGTCAAATCGTTGGCTTCTTATATGGCTGCTATGACAACATCCAACTTGTTAGACAAAGATCTAATGACCTTATCAACCAATGACTGATCTTTAATATCTTCACCATAAAATTTTAATTGATTTATGAAATTCATGACCCAATTCATGAAAGAATCGATGTCCTCTATCTCCTTCATCTACAGACTTTCAAAATCTCTCCTAGTATTATGAAATTTAACAATATTGACTTTGGCCATACCTGTATATCTTTTCGCCAATGTTTCCCATGCTTCCTTTTCTGAAGACGTGATGATAATATTCTGGAACACTTCCCGATCCACTATTTTTTGTAGAAGCACCAACTCTTGTGCATTCTTCCTTTTGTCTTTCTTCCATTGTTATATCTTTGCATTAGTGAGAGCTCGTTCTTCTACTCCACTCTTAGGATTTGCAAACCTAAACTTGACATGATCCCAAACATCATGCACCCTCAACATGGTCTCCATATTAAAGGCCCAATCATCAAAATCTTTCCCTGTGAAAGAAGGAAGTTGTGGTTGGAAACTCGATGTTGCCATATTTGTTCAAAAAAATACTCTTATGAAACCCTAATAAGTTTCTCTTTTTGTAAGCTTTTCAAAGCTAAAAAAATACCCCGAAGCTTTATTTTTATACAAAAATTATTTTATGAAAAAAATTTATATAAAAAAATACTTTTTTAATAAGCTCCTTTTTAAAACCTTATTATAATATCTTTTCGAAAATCCTTTAAAAAACATTTCCTCTTATATACTCATGTGACCTTTATAAAAGGATCTCTTAATTAAAACTATAACTCTCGTTAATCCTTTTAAATATTCGTTTGGTAACTCTTTGCTCTAATGCATATCAAACATATAATCTGTTGACCTTTTTTTTAAGAACTAATGTGTCAGAAGTGATGACACCTTGTGTGATAATATTGTCCATAGTTATCAAGACCAAAGTTAGTGTAATAACGCAATTTTTGATATAAGTAATCTGCATGTTTGTTTCTCTCCAGAAGGAACCTACATTATAACGCTCTGTATATAATGTATGAGGTGTGTTATTGATTTAAAAAAAAAAAATTTCTCTTCTCACACATGGATTATTGTTGATCCGTCCTCACTGACTCTTTGTAACCTCGCTCTGTGATCTGAATGGGAAAATTAGCTTTGTTGTGCTACTTTCCTCTTCAGAATATAAACAAAGTGCTTAAGGATTATAAGGTAAATTGTAAGTTAAAACTAATTTTTTATGTAAATTTATTGAGAAAATTAACATGAAAAATTCACTGAACAACAACATATAATAGAAATGAACAACACCATAAGCTATAACACAAAAAAACTTGATGAAGGAGTTCACCCATACTAGGCTACCTCTCCTTGGTCCAGCTTCCAATGACTTGGCCCTCTTCAATTATGCTCAAATGTGCGATTACATATATTTACAATGCTCAAGCAACTCTAAAACCTACTCCAATGGCTCCAGAATGCCCAGAAATGTTTGTCTGGCTTCTTTCTCATCTGAAATTAGTCAAAAAAATGGAGAAGTTATGAGCCTCCCTAGTTTCCCTCCTAACCACTCAAAAATTTCCCCAAAATCAGGACCAGTCCTACAATTTTGCCCCATTTTCTACTAACGGAGTGACAATTTCCCAAAATTTTGAGCGAAATTGTTGGACCATTAAAAATAAAAATGGAGCCTAAAATATTAATTTAAAACTATTATAATGTGGTTTAAATCAATTTTTTTTTAAATAAAAAATCGGTGGTCGCATTAACAACTGGCGATTGAAGTAGTGCTGGACACATGCTGGATTGGACGACGATCTATGTGGCATTCCCAACCACCGTGCCCCCGTTCACGCCCATCAACTCTATGAATAATTAGGAATTTGGCATATAATACTGGCCCCTAACCCCATACCTCTACCAACCATAAATCAAATATGTATTGTGCCATAAGTTTAAATAAGCAATATGATAGACCATGTAGTTAGGTGATGCACTGTTATGTGATAGGTCACCATTTCGATTCCACCAGAGTGCAGTTTGGCCTTAAATTTTTTTTTCGTGGCATCCCGTGCTGCCTTGTGGCAGCCTCCAATTGGGCCATATGACAACATGTGGTTGTCCACATTTCACACCAATAAAATTCAACCAATCAACACCCAATGAACAACGTACAAGTGGTGAAGCATGACAGGCTGAAAAAAATTACAATTCGACCAACCAGAAGAGGCCACGTGGCATCGTGCCACTGGCCCAACTTTTTTCCACTGCTAGATATCATTTTTGGAAAATTTGTCTGTTCGGAAAAGACGAAAGAACACATTTCTTTGAGCATATGGTGTCAGTTTTTTATGAAACGAGTTGTGCCAGATTCATAACAACGATATGTACGCGGTAGGAGGTTCCACACCATTATGAAAAAAATCATTTTTGAGCATAATTTTAAGCACCTGATCACTCCTCCCCACTGGAAGCTTTTGGACCCCAAAATATCACTTTCAGTTGTTCAAAAAATTATGGTACATTGCCCTCACCTTTGCAATCTCAATCCATTGAGCCTTGCTTGGATTAGTGCCTTTTAGCCCGACACGAAGGTAGTCTACACTCCCTATTTTTCATGTCCTTGTTCTTCTATCAAGAATGGTGTCTTGCTGAAGCTCATCAAGGTATTCAGGAGAAAATTTTTGAATGGAAGGGATCTGAACATCTTCTCCTTGATCTTCAATCAAAGGAGGCTCATACAACATTAGGTTCTCAACATTAACAATAGAGTAAATTTTCATGTATGAAAGAAAATATAACTTGAAGGAATTGTCACCAATCTCTTCCAGAATTTTCAAAGGACCATAAGATATTGGTTTCAGTATTTTACCTTCCCCTTGAAGCCTCTCTTTGCTAATGTAAAACCAAAATTCGTCACCAACTTGGAACTTGTGATCTACATGATGCTTGTCATGCCTTGCGTTATACTTTCCTTGGCTCTTTTCAAGCTGATATTGAACTGTTTGATGTATCAATTGGATTTGTTTATGAAATTATTGGCTTTTTCTATGTCTCTATGGCCATCAATAGCAACATCATTCCCAAAAATGAAATCCAATGGCGATCTAGGTAAGTATCCAAGACATGAATCAAATGATGATGTTTGTGTAGAGGAGTGTTTTTCACTGTTGTAAGCATGCTTAATGTAATGAAATTGTTGATACCACAACTTAGGATGCTTGTTTCAATATCCTCGAAAGAATATGTATGACTCTTCGATTGACCACTTTAGTTTGACCATGTACTTGTGGATGAAGGGTTGTACTCTTTTTCAACTTGGTATCCATCAAGTCCCACAAACTTGACCAAAAATTTCGAACAAATCGAGACTCTCGATCACTAACGGTGGATGTGGGCAACCCAAAATGAACCCAAACATGCTAAAAGAATATTTGAGTTGTTTTTTCAACTGTGATTTTATTTTTACATTTCATTAATATACACATATTTTTGAACATATCTACAAATACATACAAATAATCATGACCTATTTTTGACAAGGAAAACCTCCTACGAAATCCATAGAAAAATTGTTCCATGGATGTGAAGTTACGGGAAGTGGTGTGTACAATCCCAACCTCCTATTTCTAGGCTTACTAACTCAACACAATGCAACATGACACACTTTCAAGCATACGATGCCAATAAAAATACCTCTCAAGTTGTGGCATTGTTTTTTTTACACTAAAATAACTAGCAGTAAGAGAACTGTGTGCTTCCCTTATGACATTCACTCTCCCCTCTTGTGGAATGCAAAAATTAGCCAAATGATACAAGAAGTTATTATGTACATGGAAATCCAATTCCTCTACTTGGTTTCCTTGACTAGAGTTTGCATAAATATCTTGAAAGTCATTATCAAATGGATATTGCTCAACATAAATTTCATGCAAAACAGAATTATGCTTGATTCAAGTATCTGTACTAACAATAGGCCTAGAAAGAATATCCTAAATCTTGCTGTATATAGATTTCTTATACCTAATGGCCAAGTGGAATTGTTGTGGGAAACCCATCCATCGAAAGTGCCTTGATTGTTGCAACTTAGTTTGTGATTGCAAGTATTGCAATGGTTGTTGGTCGGTATGTATGATGGTTTTCCTTCCCATCAAGTAGTGTTTCCACTTTTCACCCTTTGAACCAATGCATAAAGCTCCTTGCCATAAGTAGGATAGTCAATCACTACACCATTGAATGTTTTTGAATGAAATGAAATGGGTTTGCCATGTTGCAGCATAGTTTCTTGCATCTATTTCAATATCAAAGAGTTGTCTCAAGTCCGATAGTGCAAGTACTAGGGCTGAAGTGATCTTCTCTTTCAAATATTTGAATTATTTTTTCTTCTCACCTCCCCACTATAAGAGCTTATTCACACTAGTAAATGCATGCAATGGAGCTATGATAGAAGATAAGTTAGCAATAAACTTCCTACAATATTTGGCTGCTACCAAACATATTCTTAGCTCCATGATTGTTTTTGGAATTGGCCAATTCACAATGAACTCAACCTTAGAGGTGTCTACCTTCAAATCACTTCCTCCAACAATATGCCCCAACTAAACCAAATGTTTTTTACGAAATTCACATTTTGACATCTTCAAAAAAAACAAATTCTTTTCTTAAGACATCAAGTAATTTTATTACATGCATGACATGTTCATCACGTGATTTACTGAAAATAAAGATATCATATAAGTATACTATGACAAACACATCAAGAAATTTCCTCAACATACCATTAATCACACACATGAAGGTAGTTGATGCATTACATAAACCAAAATGCATAACTAGACATTCAAACAAACCTTGTCTTGTCTTGAATGCTATCTTCCAAATGTCACCTTCATCAATTCTAATTTGATGCTAGTCACTCGTGAAGTCAACTTAGTAAAAAAACTTGCATATTTCAATTGATCAATTAAGTCATTTATTTTAGGAAGTGGATAACAGTTCTCTGCCATGATTTTGTTGAATTCACAGAAATATACACACATGCACCATGTTCCATCCTTCTTTGACAATAACACAATATGTGACCCGAATGGTGAAGTACTTGGTAGGATGATATCCTTGTCTAGCAGATCTTTAATTTTCCTTTTAATTTAAACACTCACCAACACAGACATACTATACATGCAAATGTTAGGAAGAGGTCAATCTTGTTGCAACTGTATTTCCTGTTGGATTCCCCTCTTGGGAGGTAATTCTTTTGGTTACTGAAAAATTTCGTTATTTTGATTAACCACTTCAACCAAATCAGATTTCAAATTTCCATCAAAACATTGAAATGCTTCATAATCAACATCATTCTTTGGTTTAATCATAAGAATCACACAATTCTTGCTTAAATTCTCTAGTCTTTTCATTCGTCTTGCATTAAATAACGAAAGGTTTAGTTTGTTGTGATGAGCTCTCACAATATAATTCACACCATATTTGAAAAAGTGGTATTTTTTTCCATGGCCATAGAATATGGCTTTTCTATGATAGAGGTAAGGACTACCTAAAACAATTCCATAAATATCAAGTGGTACAACATCTAATTCAACTTCGGCAATGAAGTTTGATGTGATTGAAATCTGAAGAACACACCTTCTTCTAACATGTAAATTTGTGTTCTTGCATATCCAACCCAATGGATATGGTTTTGGATATGGAAATGTTCAATATTAACTTTTTTGACTATGTCTTTAGATATCAAATTGGCTTGACAACCACTATCAAATAGTGAGTCGATTTTTGTATGTTTTGTAATAACCCTCACATGGAATAATTCAATTTGTGTTTCTTAATTTCGAGTACTAGTATGAAATTTTGATGAACTAGTGCTAGCAATGGATTATTTTCCTTTCATACCTACTTCTATTATTTTAGTTTCATTACTCGAATCGGATCCAAAATCTCGTTGTGTGGTTGTAGCTGTTTTCTGTTTCCCCTTGTTGTTGAATTTCTTGGGCCTCATCTATGGATGAAACTTCCAACAGTGGTCCTCATCGTGACCCTCTTTGGAACAACGTTTTCATGTTATTTTCTCTCCTTCCTTCTTAACGGATGCATTTTTATTTCTTTTTACTTTGAAACCCTTTCCTTTCTCTCCACTCTTATATGCTTTCTTTTTACCCTCTTCTGGAATATTCTTCCATCTTCCCTCAAGGTGAGTGGCTTGCACACAAGCCTCATATAGAATAGTGGGATTGAACATAAGGATAGTATGCCTTAGGTAGCTATGTAAACCCCCTATATACTTCAACAACATGTATTGTGATTGAAAACAAACACCTAACATAAGAGGCCTTCTTCTAAATTATTTTGTGTAATCTTGCACATTTTGACCTTTAAGTTGTCTAAAGTTTTTCCAATTCATGATGAATTTCTGCATATATTTTAGAGGGTAAAATTTTCTTTTTCAGCAATGAAAGTAGACCAAGATATTGACATCTTGCCTTGTTTTTTTATCTCATATTTTGTCTTGGCTACCCACCATACTAGTGTTGCACCCTCTAGTCTCAAGGAAGCTAGCTGAATATTTGTATCATTATGTTGAAGGTTTTGAATCCTGCAGTAGAACTCCAACTGACGAACCCAATTTTCAAGCCTCTTTGCATTCACTTCACCATTAAACATAGGCATCTCAAATTTAATATCAAGTTTTAACAACGGTGTCTTACCAAATCCTCTTGAGGTATGTTGATGAGTATGAGTAAGGGTTGTAGTAGTGGAAGAGTATGAAGAGGAAGGTGAAGATGGTGGTGAGGATAATGGTGGAGTAGATGGTGGCTTATCACCATTTCCATTACCTCCTCCTCCTGGAGAACCCTTTCAACTTGGAGGGATAGCTTTCACCCCGCAACCTTGTACTCCTCTATTCATGGAGGACTTTCACCTTCTCTATCATGTCAAAGAAAGCCTTCCTAAAAACATTCTCATCCTCTGTCATGTTATCATTTCTTCCTTCATGAGACATACTAACTGAAGCCTTAGGTACAACAAGAGTTGAATATTGTGGTGGAGATTGTCGCAACTGTGTCCTCCTTCTCCTTGCTCCAACTTGAGAACCTACACCCACAAGCTTGCCTTCCCCTCTTTTGAGCTTCAACATTGTGAGCATTTAAACACTTGCAAAACAATTAAATCCTCCTCGCACAAGTAAACCTAGTACTCTGATACCAAATTGATTTGAATGGGAAAATTAGTTTTGTTGTGCTAAATTCTTCTTCAGAATATAAACAAAGTGCTTGAGTATTATAATTTAAATTGCAAGTTAAAACTGAGATTTAATATGCGTTTATGTAAATTTCTTGAGCAAATAAACATGAAAAAATCACTGAACAACAACATATAACAGACATGAAATCACCATAAAGAGTAACACAATAACAGTTGATGAAGGAGTTCACCCCTCCCAGGCTACGTCTCATTGGTCCATCTTCCAATGGCTTGGAACTCTTCAATTATGTTCAATAGTGTGATTACATACATTTGCACTGCTCAAACAACTCTGAAAACTTCTCCATTGGCTCCAAAATGCCCGAAAATGCCTATCTAGACTCTTTCTCATCTAAAATTGGTCTAAAAATGGATAATTTATTAGCCTCCATATATTTCTTGCTAATCACTCCACAATATACCCAAAATTTGGACTGGTCCTACAATTTCACCTAGTTTCTGGATAATAGAGCAACAATTTCCTGAAATTCTGGGAGAAATTCTCAGAATAAAAAAACGCACAGTTGCACCTAAAATCCAAATTTAAAACTATTATAATACAATTTAAATCAAAAAATTTTAAAATACAAATTCAGTGGTTGCATTAACCAATAGGGGTTAAAGTAATGTTGGTCACAAGTTGAACTGGGAGGTAGTCTAGCCTACTGTCCCAACCACTGTGACCCCAGCCACGACCATCGGTTCTATGAATCATTGTTTTGGGGCGACCAGGGCTAAGCCTTGGCACGCACCCCCATAACTATACCAAGCATAATTCAAATATATATTGTTCCATAAGTTTAAACAAGTAATATGGTAGACCATGCAGTTAGGCGATGTGCTGTTATGTGATGGGTGATGATTTTGGTTCTATAAGAGTGTAGTTTTTCCTTAAAACAAATTTTTGTGGCCCCTTGTGCTTCCACATATCGGACTTCGATTGGGCCACATTTCCAACCAATAAAATTCAACCAACTAGCACCCAATGAACAACAAATAAGTGGAGAAGCCTCACAAGCTAAAAAAATTACATTTCACTAACCAGAAGAGGGCATATGGCAGCCTTCCACTGCCCAATTTTTTTTTCCCTGCAAGCTATCATTTTTGGAAAATGTGCCTATTTGGGAAAGCAGGCACAACACATTTCTAGGAGAAAATAATGTCAGTTTCCATGAAACCAGTTTCACCTGATTCAGAATGACGAGACATACATCATCATTCAGGTTCCACACCATTTTGAAATTTTCATTTTTTAGAATAATTTTGAGCACATGATCACTCTGATAATTTTTTTTTGGAAAGATAGAAGATTAAAGGCACAAATACTTCACACACAATAACACAGGAGTTGTGGCTCTTCTATTGATCACACAAACTTCAATCTTAATAACACGAAATCGATGAAGCGTATTTGAAACTTTTCAACTAACAACTCACCTAATATAACTTGACATGCACACACTTAACAAATTCATTTATCACATAAATTGACTTGACTCAATGCTCTATTAAATGAATATCTAAATATAGTTAAATCTCCACGGGGGAATTAATTATCTATTTTAACAACTCTAACTCAACATGCATTTCAAACCAGCTTCCCTCACAGGACCATCTCTCGAATTGTTGTTTACCTCGTCCATCCAGAGCACTCACAAGTATAATTGGGATGAATAATTAAACATCCAAAACCAATTTTTCTTGTCTATAATAAGTTGTTGTGAAATCTAGGTGACAGGAAGCTGCAGAATTAAGCTGGAGTACTTGGGCGCATCGATTGCAGATAGAAAAGTAGGGCCTCTAGATTCATGAAAACCATCCTCAGAGCCTCATGAGGCATTGGACAACCCCTTTCCATGCTCACAAAAATGAATCCATTGGTTTGAGTCCACCTCTATGACATTGTTAATACACTTGTATTCACTATAGATATGAGCCATATGGACACCACTGCCATTGTATGTACAATTTTAAGAAAAAAGGCTTTCTTATTTTCTTCGTTTTTAGGTCTTAATCGTCACAATTTTTGTGTTTTTTAGGTGCGTGTATTTGTAAGCGAAGATAAATCTGAAGCAATATCTCCTCATTATCCCTACATGAATTCCACAGAATCGCGAGATGACTATGGATGATTTGTTCAATACCAATTCGAGAATCATCTGCATCTTGTGCAAAGGGGTAATCAAGTTTTGTCCCAGTGCCATTATGAATATTATCAGCAATCCAATCAATTCCACTCTGCCAATTGCAACAGAGGTTTTAAAAAGAGCTGGTCTTGTAACCATGAGAGTTTGATGGGAGTTATAACATTAGATACATTGTTAGAGAAAATACTTTCATGGTATGCAAGATGAATGTTCCTTCGTACAATTAGTCTTTAGTGCAACTTGAACCAAAAATTACATAAGATTCGATTTCAAAGATTACAAAAACTTAACATTTGTTTTTCACTATTATTTTTTTTTTTTTTGAGATTTTTCACAATTTGGATATCTGTCAATTCTTTTAAAAACTAACGAGACATTATAGCATTTTGATCTCAAAATACATTTTTGGTAATGTAAACGAGGTAAAAAATTGAACGTTGTGTGGCTTTGGTTGAATAGGCTAAAGTTGTGGGTGTTGAATATGCATGAATCACCATTCTTCCTTTTATCTCAAGTTTGACTTTTAAAACCAAAAAATAATGGATGCTTCTATTTGTGCTTGCTTGTTTAATGTAGTATTCAAAAATGATTTCCAACAAAAACTAGTAGGATAGATAAGACTCTATCTTTATATGTTGTAATATTTCTCTAATATGAATAGAAGTCTTTTATCAATATGTATTTTTTCTCTTTTTGAACTAAAGAAAAATTTTGTGTACATTGCACCAGCTATGCCTATTTCAAAAAAATTGCCGATGCATGTATAATTTACCTTTGGCTTTTGCTTTCCTTTTGATCTTCTTTTTCCATCTTTTTTTAAATTCTAATTATCCTTTGAGTTCTTAGTAATTTTTTTTTCTAAGTACTCTGCATTTTTGTGTTATTTTACTTCATCATTTTTTGGTTTTTTGTTGGTTTCATGGATAGTATGTGGTAATTGATATCATTTAGTGTTGCATTAACTTTTTATTTTTTCGCATTATCCTAAGTATGAATCTTTTCATATATTTTTCTTGATTTTGATATTCTTACTGTTTGCATATTTTCTTTCTTCATTTCCAACAGTGGACTTTATTTTCTCATCTCTCTCCTTTTTGGGTTGTAATTATTCATTTTAAAACTTTCACTAACATCTAACAAGGCCAAATTTTTAACTAAAAATAACTTAGGACAACCCTTCCTTTTATTTTACCCAAGAAAAGGTTCTTAACAAACCACATTAAAAATTGGGTACACATATAGTATCAACATGCATGACAACCATTAATTTTATTTTTTCCAAGAAGAATTCCTTAACAAACCACATTCAAAATGGGGTACAAAGGTGGCTGAGGTAAACATTTATCAATTGTCTATTAATTTGTATAAAGTAGAAGGGCATCACATGTTATTATCTTCTAATAGTTTTCCAACTAAAAAATCCACTAAGTAATCACACTTTATATGATTTTCCTTCATATTTAACATTGGTTATTAATTGAATAGTTTTTCCCATAATTTCCACCATGCAATTTTTTTTATTTATCACTAAGAATAGGGCTAATGATCTATTAATTGAATCCCAATCCAATCATTTGCAACACTAATCATTTGTATACAATTCAATAGGAATTTTTTTTAGCTTGAATAAACTTCCTCATCTATATACGGCATGATGAAGTAATGTTGTATGAGGTAAGTTGGGCTTTTAAACTCTAAAATTAAATAGTGTCTCCTGACATCAACCTAATTTCGTCTCATTTACATTCCTTTAGATAATTTAAATGGCATACACACTTATCTTCGTGAATAACTTAATTACCATTTGTTCGCAAAGATATCTATCTTCTTTCAAAGTATATGCTTTCTGCCTTATTTTCCTTTAGTGACAGGAAAATTTTACTAAAAATGCTAGGAGTGTACTACATGCATGTAGGAAAACCCACTTTTCTTACCATTATGAGAAAAAAAATGCAATGTGACCATAATTATTACAAAGTCGTAAGGTATTCAAATATGATTTATTGTTTTTTGTTTCAATCTGAATTTTATATATTATATCAAAACTATCCATTTAGCACATTTTGGCTCTTTTCCAACACTATTAATTTGATATTATCTCTAAAAATGAAGTACATGCAAATATAATTTTCTAAGAAAAACAATCTATAGTGAAAATTCCCTTTAAATTATTAAATTAACTTTATGTTATAATAGAATGATAATTCATATATTATCTTCTATTGGAATATTGTTTCTAAATAATATAGGGAAGAAATACTAGTGTAGCACAATCTTTACAATATTGTTATTTTCATATTATTCTCTAATATTGAAGTATAGAAAAACATAATTTCTAATTCTGCTCAAAAAACCAACTCCAACGAAAGTTACCTCTAAATTATTAAGTCTTTATGCCCATAATGGAACAATAAACATCTATATGCTACAACCTATATATAAAAACACTTTAGAAGGTTAAATAATAAAAAGACAAATAATCTACAATTCTCATCTTCTATTTTTTATATGATAATAATACTGTGAGATTATGAGTTTACAGTCATCAACAAAATCAAAATGAAAACAACTTTGAAGATAAAATAAACAAAGAAAAAAAGATAATAATGTACAAATGTAGGCTTGTTTGTTTCAATATCATGTCATTTATACTTTCTCCTTATTGTGAGTTTTTCAATATCATGTGATTTATACTTTCCCCTTATTGTGAGTTACACCTTGACATAGTAATTTTGACTATATCAAACACTAAATGAGATCTTCCTATTTATTTTAAAAAACCGTTTCCATTCTACAAGAAAAAATTTTAATTTCTTTTTGCAAATTTCAAGTTTCCCATAGCTCACATTTTCTTCTTTTACCGTAAAAACTGTCATTTTTCTTTATATATATATATATATATATATATATATATATATATATATATATATATATATATATATATATATATATAGACACCCTCTAACCAAAATAAAATTGAAGTTTACTTTTATAGAAGATATATACACCGTAGTCCCAAAGGTTGATTTGGTTAAACAATCTTCTCAAGGCATGTTAAGATGGGAAGACAATAGGTCACAAGGTAAAACTTCAAATCCATTGAGTCCCTTGGAATTACTAGTCACTATTTATGGCTAACAAATGAGCTACCCTCTATCCATAATATCCAAATATTCCAAAGAAGAAGAAAGGATCTTATGAGGTTTACGTTAGGAAATGTGTATATAGACACTACAACTGTAATGAGAGACTTTAGGAAATGTGTATATAGACACTACAACTATCATGAGAGACTTTAGGAAATGTGTATATAGACACTACAACTCTCATGACTGAATATCCAAAAAATTCTAAAATCAACAATACATTTATCCCAGTATATAAGTATTAAGATATAGTGACACACAACCATCCAAATGAATTGTATAATTTTCTTTAATCAATAAATCATGACAACAAACAACAACATCAAAAGTAATAATGGTAAAGTTGGACTCTATAACTCTTCCTATCCATACCAAAGGAAAATTCCAAACATCAACAATATCAAAACTAATAATCGTAAAGTTGGACCCTATAACTCTTCCTATCTATACCAAAGGAAAATTCCAAGCACCGTCTCAAATGCTGGTCCACAATAGAAAGAAAGATATTAGTTTTATTAGTATGACATTCCTCTCCAATGACTTTAAAATCTATATCTAGGTGGTCCACAATGAAATGATGACTTGTAAAATATTCTCAATCTCTATTCTATTTTTATTGACATTATAGCAATATAGGTTAATATTTTTTTGTGAAATTAGTATAGATCTCACTTGGGTAGAATATGGTGTATCAGAATGGTGGTCCTATATATAGGGGGGTTGTTTTCTCTTTTCTTTTATAGGTAGGAGGAATGAAGCTTTAAGTCAATGGTTTGGGAAAATTTTCTTGTCTACTCGATTGAATAGCCTCTGGGTATGAAGAATGAAAATACAAATGGCTATGAAGATAAAACTAGCTATTTTAGGATTGCAATTTGATGACTTTCAACCTCCTCAATTTTCTCCTTTACAACTTATTTAAGGCAACACCCTATATCTTTCAAGATGAAATTCCTTATTTTTTTGTTAAATTATTGATATTGTAAGACACATAAATATTCTTAAGATATGAATTCCAATACAACAATCAGTCCCATTATTTTCATTATTTTTACTAATTAAAAATTATTTTTTAATTGTTTGATATCAAATTTTAAGAATGTAAAAATATCTCTTACCTTTTATCTATATAATATATAAATAAAAACAACATATTTTTATTTTCTTTAAAAATGTAAATAATAAATTACAAAATTATATTAAGAAAAAATAACTTACTCTAAAATTTCTAAGATTATTTTATATTAATTTCTTTATATTTATATCATATTATTATAGAGGTAAAGATTACAACGAAAATGAAAGTAACGCTTTCGTATTTCGAAATAAATATCAATATTTAAGAGGTGTTGTGTTTAATATTCTAAAATGTAGTTCTTGGTTATAAGTGTTTTGTACAATCCAAATCATGTCATATGGCTAATTGAAATGTTATGGTTGGTATAGAAATAAACAAACTATTTGTTGAGTAATATTTAGATTATAAAAAAAAAAAAAAAAAGTGCTTTATCAAAATGTAAAAAGAAATCTATTTTGATATCAAAGTGTAAATTATATTTGTTAATTATTTTTTTATATTTTCATTTGAAAATGCTATAATATTATTTTGATGGAATCTGATATACAATAATGGAGTTGTTTTTAGTGCTATTTTTTGAATTTTCAGGTGCCAAAATCCGATGAAAAATTTTGAGGTAAAATGTTGGCTTTTGTTATTCAAATTGGTTTTTTGACTCTATATATGGATTCAGCACCCTCAAAAACCTTGGCACTTTGATTGTGCAAATTGAGCAATCAAACTTCTCTTTTCAATAAATTCTTGCAGGAATTTAGAGAAATTACACCGTAAAAGCGTTCAAAAAGTCGCACTAAAGACTACTTGCACAATAATGGCTATAAACCCATGATATTTTACTTTCAATTATAAAAGATTTTTCGAACTTGATGATCATTACTATTAATATTTATAGTTAAAAAAATAATGTGTTTTTATCAAAAAAATAATAATAAAGGAAAAACATTATTTAATATCAAAATGTTTAATTATATTTATTAATTAGTCTCGTACATTTTCATTTAAATGACTTATATAAAATGTATTAACTCATAATATTTACTTTTAATTATAAAAGATATTACAAACTCTATGATCATTATTTTATGTAAGTATTGAAGTTTGCAACAAGAAACAGTGAAATTGGCATCCAAAAAACACATCCTTGATCCTAGTGAAAATTAAGCAAGCACCTACACTAGGTGGGGCCCACACATGCTATTTTTAGGTGGATGTGTATTTATAGATGCATGTCTATTTATAGATTTATGTGCAAGTTCTATTTATAAATTGCATGTGTATTTATAGATGCATGTTGACTATTATTATCCGTTAATATTAGTTGGACAATAAACAATAATCTATTCTCAATGAGCACTTGGAAATAGTTAACTGAAGTGGTAAATCAGTTAGCTAAGTGAATTTCGAGTTAAGAGGTTGGTTGGTGGGACATGCAGAGTGACTTTAGTTGTAACAGAGTTGGAAGTGTAGTGGTGCATTTGTCAATGCAAGTTGTAAATCAGTTCAACTCAGTTAAGTGAGTTAAAGTCAATTGTGCTAGTTGTAACTGCAGATACACTAGTGAGAGATCAAGTAAGTTAAATATTAATTAATTCACATGTAGTGATCTCACATGCAACTAATGTTTTTACTATTATTAACTACATGCATGTCAGTTCCAGTGGAGACCCAGTTGAGATCTAGGTAAAAGGGAAGTGTAACTATCAGTTGTGATATTAGCAGGCTACCCAGGTGTAGTTATAACACCACAGGATCCCCATGATACTCAGCGTCGTCGAGGAAGGATTTGTGATTAAGGATTGCATTCATCAGGAACTGCGTGAACAAGACAGGCTGTCTGGAGGTAGTAAATTGGCTAAAGAACTTGCCAATTTTTGTATGACAGTGTGAGACAATTAGCTGATGTACTGAGGGCTCTTGTGAGAATAGTTTTGTATGTAATTGTT
Source organism: Pinus albicaulis (assembly GCA_034641835.2). Classification (NCBI taxonomy): domain Eukaryota; kingdom Viridiplantae; phylum Streptophyta; class Pinopsida; order Pinales; family Pinaceae; genus Pinus; species Pinus albicaulis. Next base: position 912,337,356 of record CM076572.1, read on the forward strand.
TCATGATTCCTTGTGGGATATACATTATATGATAGAAGGTTTTTGAGCAATAAGCTTTCCCCGGGAATATCTGGTGTTGTGGTTTTGATCTATTCTTATTTTCTTCATGTGCTTGGCAATTGTGTTGTTTTTAAATCCGCAAAATATTTGTAGAAGTGATTCAGTATTCAACTTTAGAAAATTGTTAGATCGAGTGAATCCAAGATATACTTGCATATTTTACAATTTCTACATCAAGGGTATTATAAACCATGATCATTATTCTCAGTTATGAAAGATATTGCAAAACAAATTGGTTATTTAATCCATAATCATTACTTTCCTTTGTTATCTAATGTATTGCAAAACAATTTCGTTGGTATCTAATGTATTGCAAAACAATTTGGTTATTTGATAGAAAGAAGGCACGATTAAGATGAAATTTACTTTTATATAATCATGATATAAATAAATAAATATTTTTTAAATACAAACTTCATGGTTGTTATTGAGACCCAACATGCAAATCCTTACGAGAGTGTCCGTTGCAGCACAATCACCGTACCACCATAGCCAAATATTTTGTTAAATAACATATTCTTGTTCATTATTGACACCCAACATGTAGATCCTTACGAGAGTTGTCATTGCAACACAATCAGGAGCCCTACCTATCCCTCAAACTACACTTTTTATCATCAATATGATATAAACGATCACTGTAAATCAAGAACACGATCTCTTCAGAGAAAACCCCGTAAAACTATTACAATATGTCAGACACAAACGCTGAGACCCCAAAGACGGATGGGATTTTCTATTGACTAGAAGGTCCTGGGGTGCCAAAAGGAGCATTAGAGGGGGGTTGAGGTGGAATGCCTAGAGTGGTGGGTCGTGAGTTTGGTGGAATATCGAAGAGAGGACTTTGAGGAGTTTTTGGAAAGCGTGGAGGGTCTCGTTTTGGAAAATTGAATGGAGGAAATTTGGGGAAGCCTGGAGTGTCTGGTCGTGAAAAATTCAATGGAGGCCGCGGAGGAAATTTGGGAAAGCCTGGAATGCTCGGTTGTTGAAATGGTGGGAAACTGTGCAAATATGACTGCAATGAAGGGGTTGTGGATGCTTGAAGGCCCGCCTCAAAATTTTGGCTGGTAGGTCCTAAGGTGCCCAAAGGAGAATCAAAGGCGGGCTGAGGTGGAATGCGTGGAGTGGTGGGTTGTGAGTTTGGTGGAATATCGAAGGGAGGGCCTCTAGGAGTGTTTGGAGGACCTGGTCTTGGAAAATTGAATGGAGGAAATTTGGGGAAACTTGGAGTGCCTGGTCGTTGAAAATTGAACGGAGGCCCTGGAGGAAATTTGGGAAATCCTGAAATGCCTGGTTGTTGAAATGGTGGAAAACTGTGCAAAGACCACTGTAACGAAGGGGTTGTGGATGCCTTTAAACCCGCTTCCAAATTTTGGCTAGTAAGTCCTCGGGTTCCAAAAGGAGCATCAGAGGGGGGATGAGGTGGAAAGTCGAGAGTGGTGGGTGTGCCAAAAGGAGCATCAGAGGGGGGCTGAGATGGAAAGCCAGGAGTGGTGGGTTCGCCAAAGGGATCATCCGAGGGGGACTGAGGTGGAAAGTCGGGAGTGGTGGGTTGTGGATTTGGTGGAATATCAAAGGGAGGGCGTCGAGGAGTTTTGGGAAATCGTGGAGACCCCACAGGAAATTTGGGGAATCTTGGAGTGCCTGAGCGTGAAAAATTGAATGGAGGGCCTCGAGGAAATTTGGGAAAGCTTAGAGTGCCCGGTCTAGATGGAGGAAAATTGGGAATATCAGGATATACTGGAGAAGCAGGTTGTTGTAATGGTGGAAAACTGCGCGAAGACCACTGCAAGGAAGGGGTTGTGGACGCCTGTAGGTCGGCTTCCAAATATTGACTAGTCAGCCCTGGGGTGCCAAAAGGAGCATCAGAGGAGGCAGGCTGAGGTGAAACGCCTGGAGTGATGGGTGTCGTTTGTGGAAATGGTGGAGTACTGAACGGGGAACCCGGAGGAGTGTTGGAAAAACCTGGAGTGGTGGGAGAATTGAAGGGAAGCCCTGGAGGATTTTTGGGAAAGCGTGGAGTGCTCGGTCGTGGCCAATTGAAAGGAGGGCCTAGAGGACTTTTGGGAAAAGGAGGCCAAACAAACGGAGTGCCTGGAGAAAGTTTAGGAATGCGTGGAGTGGCATTACCAAACGGAGGCCTATTCAACGAAGGGTCTGTGTACGTTTGCAGGCCTACTTTCCAATTTTGATCAAAATTCTCAGCCACTGCTCGACCCCTCATCATTCTCAACACACCTTTGCCGTAACACGATGCGGGTACGGTTTCATGGCGGTAGCTGAAAGACCCTGCAGTGTACGTGAGAACTCCATTTGAGAATGACTGTAGCGTGAGACTGGATGGTGCAGACTTTGAGGGAATCCTGCATGAGTTGTCAGGGCTTTTCAGCGGCTTCACCGAACACTTGCTCAATTGATCAGCAGAGTGAAAAATATTGGAAGGAAGCTCCACCTTGAATTCTCCATTTTCATCTGTTTCCCCTGTGATGGATACCGTCAACGTTTTCCGGTTGAGGGCGCATTCCACAACAACCGAAGCACCTGTTCGTTTGTCAAAAGGAGAAAGAAACTATGCATGATAAGTAAAGTATATTTACGATCGTTCGATAAAACTGTTTCAGTTGACGATATGGTTTTAGTGGAAGTTAATTTATAAATACAATGGCAAGAAAAACGTTGACGGCAAGAAAAAAAAAGTTGTGTCTCCACATTTACCTCCTCTTCTGTCTATTTATATAAGAAAATAAAAATATCAAAATGACTTTCATACCAGATATGACGTAGCCATTTTGAGAGGGCCTGCTCTCCAAACATGCATCACAGAACACTTTTCCAGTAACCACGACAGATCCAGAAGCCTTTTCTTGAGCTGCAGAATTAGTGGCGGCACCCAAAGCCAAGTAGCTTAGGAAGAAGCCAATCAAAATGGATATTGCAGGAATTTCAACCGACGCCATGATCGGTGTGTATCTGTAACTCCGTTAAGAGTAGATTGGCTTATATAGAGGTAGTGGCCTGGACATTTCCTTGGCGGTTGCGTTGTCCATGATTGGGCAACACGTCCATGTTTAATTTTGGCGGTTCCGTTGTCACAGATTCCACGTAATCGGTTATCTCGTGCAAAGTGTGTACGTGGATTGGTTTGAAGGCCATTTATCTTGGTATTCAGCTACAATTCATGTAGATCCGTGATTTTATATTTGGGTTTGAAGTTGCGATCGTTTTTCCGTTCCCGAGTTTTCCTGATGGTTTGAGTTTTCCGTTCGCCAATTCTCCTGATGGCACGCGTTTTAGATACGGTGAACTCACGATTTTATATTTGGGTTTGGAGTTGCGATTGTTTTACCCGTCGCGCGAGTTTCCCTGATGGCTTGTCACACACATTTAGCATGGTTTCCATTTTCCTACTTGATGATCCTAATATTAGTTTACTTGACATCACGAGTCTTCCTTCAACGTGCAAACTCTGTATCAATCCTTGTTTTTTGTTTTCCAACCACTCTCAAGAACAAAGCACAATGCCTCTTGAAAAACAATGTTCCCATAATTTCTTTTGGGTTATATATGTGGTTTCTGCATTTTCTTAGCAAATCCAATTTGCAAAAGCTATAGCAATCCTTGTTTTTTGTTTTCCAAGCACACTCTAAAAATTAAAGCACAATGTCTCTTGAAAAACAATGTTCCTATGATTTCTTTTGGGTTTTATATGTGGTTCTTAACTATTCTTATCTCTTGAAAAAAATGTTCCCATGATTTCTTTTGGGTTTATATGTGGTTCTTAACTTTTCTTATCTCTTGAAAAAAAATGTTCCCATTATTTCTTCTACGTTTTATATGTGGTTCCTACCTTTTAAATCAAGATTTCCTTAACTTGACATATTATCACATAATTTCATTTTCTTATAATGAAGCAAAGAGTGACAATCACCATGAAAACTTATATGAAAATGAATACAACAATGCAAGTTATATGAAAATTTAAATAAATTCTCATTTGTGGTGCACTAGATCCAATGTCTATGATGCATTTTGGATGACCATGGGATGCATGTGGACCTAGCTAAGATCGAAGCCAATTGTGATTGGCTATGTTTGATGACTCCCATAGATATTTATAACTTCTTGGACCCTCTCACCTTCTACCATACTCTCATATTCAAGTTTTCACATATTGTTTAACTCTTTAATCAATTGAAAAAAGGTGGAACTAAATACAATTTCCTGTGGTATGTGTCACAATAAAAATCGTTTTAGGATTGATTTCTACTTATTAGAGACTGATCATAGGGAAACAAGTTCTATAATTCCACCTTTGGGATGCATTCTTGTGCTATCTTGGTCATATTTCTATTCCTTTAAGTGAGCATGAAAAGTAAATTTAGGAAGCACATTATAGTTGGATGGTAGGGCACTACGACGTGGAGAAGACATTAATAGTTGTAATTTAGAAGTATTTCTACTATCCAAGCCATCAAAAGGAAATCAACTAGTATATCAAACATTTCACATCTTGTAGGATTCATGTAATCAACATTAACAAACAAGGGTCATACACACTTCTACCTGCCCAAAAAATACATAAAATCCTTAGGAATCAATCTTCGTGGATTACATGTCAGGATTTTCCATCCACCAATCATGGTCGTAATTGTGTCTTTGTGGTTTTTAATTGGTTCTCTAATATGACCATTTTGGCACCATGTAAAAGAAGTATCACAATGAAATTCAACACTAATCTCTTCTTTAAGCATGTTTGGGTTCATTTCGGGCTACTGCACAACATGATTTTAATATGGGGACAACAGGTTCGTTCTATGTCCCTTCTACTCTAGCTTACGGTCTTCGATGGAAACCATGTTAACACATTTGACTTCCTTTCATTCATAAAGAGATGGAAAAATGAAAGTATCCAACAAGATGATTATCCTATGCATGTAAAACTCCAGAATCTCTGTGCTTATGAAAAGTGCTCTCCATATGTTCACATAATTGTAAAAAAACTCTCCAAGACTTTACCGACCACAACCCTTTTCAGGCATGATTTAGGCTCCATCCATTGGGCCCCATTGATGTATTTATACACACTCTATATTCACCAATAGTTTCTTGCCACACTTTAGTTGATGAAAATAAATAAATCACTTTTTTTTTATCAAATCCAATGTCACCAATAACATATTCATTCTATCTTATATAAGGCCAATGCTAAGTATAAGCAGCAACATTTCCAACATCGGGTTCCAAACCATTTTTAGGATGTTGATAAGTTGTAGTTCTTTTTGTAGAAAATTACCTGAAAGGTCCCATAAGAATATTAAACCACTTTTATATGGGATTTACACCATCATAAAGGCTATGGGTAATGATGCCTTCGAATTGAGTATTCATGTTTCTTCCCTTTCACATAATATTTATTGTGAAGCTACTTTGACCATATTTCCTACCTATGTTAAGCACTTTGGATGTGGATGATCACTTTTCGCCTACCAAAATAAACCTAAATGTATTAAGAATGATATAGTCGATCATATAATGGACACCAAAATGTTGGACGCTCACTAGTAGAACATTACAACTCTATCAAGTTGTTAAACTGATACAAATTGCTTAGCATGGAATGTCACTCACCAAGGTTCATTATCAACAAAATATTCCCCGTATCTAGTAGGAACTTGATGCAATGGAAACCATTTCGTCCTAAGGAGGAGTAACAATATAAGTGGGTACATTAGTGGTCATCCACTTATTCTATATTTATATAGTGGATCATATTGGATCATAGTGGACCAACATAAACCTAAGTGTATTAAGAACGATATAGTGGATGATATAATCGACAGCAAACTGATGGGCACTCACTAGTAGAAATAAAAATCTATCAAGTTGTTAAACCAAATTGAGGGGGAGGTAATAACACTATATTTTTCATGCCCAATCAAATGGATGGGGAGGTCAATTTCCCATATTGTATTTATACGAATATCAGAATGCATTGATTTAAAAGAGGTTCATGCCTACCCAAGGGGTGGATCATCCCATAACCTATGGAGTTTCCTTCGAATACGTTGATATGTAATTAGACACATTGACTTGTTTAGGAATGCCTAGGTGCAATTGAGTCGATGGATTGGGTGGAATAAGATGACCTAGGTGAACATGGGATAATTTTGGAGGACAAGGATGACTTGGAAAGAATTGGATTGACCTAGGAAGAGTTGGGATATTCTGGGAAGACCCAACACAACTTGGAATAAATTGGAATGAATCAGTGTATGGTTGAGGAATGAGTCACTAAACTGATGATGGTCGACACTTAGATCCCCCTTGGAATGAAGGCGCTCGCAAGTCCATGACTTTCTCATGGATATTGGAGGATTAATCAATGTGTTGGGGCATCAACTACAAGGTGAAAGTTTTTCATTTTTTTATTTTTTTTTCATTTTTTTTTTTCAGCCGTGTCAAGTTTAGGGTTTTCACTAAACAACATGATTTTCATTGGATGAGTGAGAGAGAAATGGAAACATGACTTTTAGAAATCATGGGTTGGATTGAAATATTTATAGACTACTCAATATTGTAATTATATCTTGTAAATGTACCATAGGTATATTGGTAACACTCCTTTATTCTACTTTTAACATTGTTTACATAATAAAGTGCTAAGTCACTTACCTTAGGTTCCTGACCATATTAGTTATCTACTATGGTTTCCTTATGTCTATTTCATTTTATTGTTTCTTGTATGCCTGTGTTGGCTATGTTAATAAATTTCTAATTATAGTAATTTTTGTATTTTTTTAAGGTTTGAATAATGTTGCAATTACAATCATGAGAATCTTGGATTATATCTTCTTCCGATTCACAAATCTTTTTGTGGTTTTGTATTTGGATGACATACACATCTTAAGTAGGGCCTAGGCAGAACATTCACAACACATCCAATGGGCCTTAAGCATCATACACCAATACATGTGTTGTAGAGGTAAATCCCCTCTGCGGACAGAGGCGATCCCTACTAGCCCAGAACGGGTCTAGCAACAATCGTAACATGCTATGGTGCAGGTCCCTAATTGCAATAAACCAACTTGCGAAGAAAGATTACCTCAAATTCAATGCTGTTGTTTGTAGACAAGGTAGCGCTCCCGTTCCTTTGCTCCGGTAGATCACAATCCTCACGCTCGTCGTGATCGAACACCTGAACATGCAAGAAACACAACAAACAAAAGCGTAAAGTCCAATATATACAATTATGCGTCAGTCAGAGAGGACACAAATCATGATCATAATGAACAAAACGAGTGGAACCATAACCAATAGTCGCTTATCATTAATTCATACAAAGGAAAATACAACCTGGCTCTGACGCTGAATTCTCCTTCGACGGGTCGTCAGCGGAATACGTCTCGATAAAGCTTGTCAAGGATGGGGACAAGCCTCTCTCTTCGATCGTCAATCTCCTTGCTATAGATTTGTCTCTATGAGGGCTATTGCAGCATTCTTTAGGTTATGAAGGCTCTTGGAGACTCTTGGAGATTCTTGGAGACTCTTGGAGACTCTTGGAGACTAGCTTGCAAAGGGAAATTGCTAGCTTATATAGATGGTGGAAGAGGAGTTGGGATCCCTACAATCATGGGATTGACCCTATCCTCAAGGAAGCTTCCATGAGAGGTGGCAAACTACTTCCTCTACATGGAAATCTGGAGCCAAACGTCCCAATTCAATTTAGAGACTAGTTCAGGAGTTGGTTAAAGTCAATCTTCCACCATTTATTTTTAAAAAACACCCTTTATTAAGCCTGGCGCGAGTGCGAATCTAAGACAGAGTGCCAATTGGTGCGCCCTCTTTGGGGGATTTCCCCCATTGGTGCGGGTATAACACTGGCTAGTTGCGCCAAGGATGAAAAGGCTATTTTTAGGGTTTTTCACAAGGAGATGTCTTTAGGGGAATGAAAGTCCATGTCTAGGGGAATGCCATGAAAGTGTTTTCAGGTTATGTCACTGCTCACAGGTCATGGAATGAGCCCTCCAATGTGCGGGACGGGGGATTGTAGGGACGGTGACAAATTGTTGTGTAACAGATGCCCCCTAAAGCATGAGGCCCGAAAGAGAGAGAGGGGTGAAATTCTTTACGAGAACATGTCCAACTGAAAACACTGCCGTCGGAAAACCTGCGTAGAAAAGTACAACTGATATCTCAAATACACAATATATGTGGTATGGGCGTAGCCATACATAACAGAGTATAAAATAATCCAGATAAGGCATGGACGCAACCATCCAGTGAGGATCGGTAAATATACTCAGGTATGGTCGCAGCCATCCAATGAATGAGTCATGTAACCAATCATAGTAATCCAAAAAATCGCAGCCTGGATTCTAACAGACAAAATCCAGGGTCTTGCGCTCCATCTCGACTCAAACAAAGTACAAGTTCAAGCCTGCGAATAAGTGAGCTAAAGTCGAACATGCAAGAACATCGCCTGATTACCAGCCAATGATGAAAGCTATTAACAGACGCGAGAGGTACCACCAATAATGACAATGGTCCTCAAGGTACTATAGGTACAATCTACGGCGTGTGAATCAGTGAGCCGACGTTGAACACCCATAGAATCACTTGATCGGAGGCAAATGATGAAAGCCTCACGTCGAAAGTGAAGAACCTGCCATTGAGGCATGCAGGCTCCAAGGTACCAGAAGGGAGTCTCTAGATTAGCTTCCTAGATAATGAGCTGAATTCGACAGGAAGTGACCTTGATCGAAGGTGGGCCATAGTGTTTCCCACATCATCGACACGAGACAGAGGAACATAATGTCTTTATGAGTCAGGATCAGATGAGAATCAGAGGAAGGTTGAAATTTTGCAGAGGTCAACTTCTCTTGAACATATTGGCGGCACGACAGTGGATTTGGCAATATTTGACTTCAAAAGATCAAAGGTCATGATGACGAGGCAAAGAGCAGATGAGAGGTCAAAAGGGATCACCCAAACCCATGGAGGCAAGTGGTAAACGAGATGAGATGTCCCCAACCTGACACGAATGCGGACAAGTGCCATGTTCAAGAGCGACGTACTGCCGACACGACAATGATGCTGGTTTTATTTTTCCCCTACCATTTCTGGCGAGTACCTCTTTATTTTTACACAAGCTTGAAGAGGATACCATATGCTTGTCATATAAATTCGTCCTTTGGACGAATCCATCCTAGTACATTTAACGATCCCTAGGAAGGAGAAACTCGAATAACGTCATGATTGACAATTTCCGATGTAATTTAGGTTTAACGAGTCTGAAAAAGGAGGAAATCGACGTCTTTTCATGTTTAGAGAGTTTGAAAAGACAGCAGAAAAGTAAACTCCAACAGTCACTTTTCGTAAATAGTTCCTCAGATCCGGAAAGGTAGAAAACAATGTCTGAGAAAGCCTCCTAGTCGTGATAGGCTAGGGTATTCCTTTTTCGTAAGTAATCTATCCCAGCCCGAAAAAGGGGTAAACGTATACTGGGTAGATGTCGTTTTGTAACCACTTTAACGGGATCAAAACGACAAGTAACTCGGCAATATTTTCATGTTTAGAGAGTCAGAAAAGAGCTAAAAGATGACTCCTCCTGGAGGAACGAGTGGTATACAGGGTAGCTAATGGTTCTGGTATTGGTGGAACTTCTCAGAACAAGTAAAGGTTAAGAGGCTGGCTAACAAGACCACTCATCGCAGCGGTTCCTCAGGAACAGGTAAAATAACCAAGTGAAGGCATATGATCGGCCAAGCAGATAGTGATGATGGAATGAGAAAACCAAGGCTCATCTGGCAAAAACAGGCTGATAAAATGGCAATCATAAGAGGTAAAATGGGGATGGTTTCATTTTTACACAAGCTTGAAATCAGGAAACTCTGCTTTAAGTTAGTTTCATTTTTACACAAGCTTGAAATAAAGATAAACTATGCTTGAAACCAGTTTCATTTTTACACAAGCTTGAAATGGAAACAAACTATGGTTGAAAAAGTAAGCATGCCCCCAGCATGGTGACTCAATTCGAGGTACATGCCCCCCAAGCTTCAATCCATATGAAAGGCAGATGGAGTGAAGGTTCAAAGCACGAGATCTGAGAAACACTCGACTGGGATTTTACGAGATCTTATCAAAGACTCGAATTGAACAAGAATATGTTTCATTATTTTAACGAGGTTGACACATTAAAAGAGCTATCCTCAGGACACCTTGTTTCATTTTTTAAGGAGCTTGACACAAGAAAATAAACTATGCTCCGACCAGCTTGTTTCATTTTTTAAGGATCTTGACACAAGAAAACGAACTGTGCTCCGACAACCTTGTTTCGTTTTTTAAGGAGCTTGACACAAGACAAGGAACATGCTCCGACGAGCTTGTTTCATTTTTTTAAGGAGCTTGACACAATAAAATGAACTGTGCTCCGAATGACCTCATCATAATGAATAAGAATTCATCGCTTCCAAGATTTCCACTCCTAATGGAAGGAAAACATCCTGGAAGTCAGGACCCAATGCCCCCAGCACCTGATGCACAATGGCAGTATCATTAGGTACAGGCATGGGATAGGTAGCCACATAGTTGACCTGCGGGGAGGCAGATACAATGGGTGGATAAAAACTAGGAAGGGATGATGGTGGGCCAGCTACCACATCAGGACCAAAGAACGAAAGCTGATCAATGGTCACGATCCATCCTTCATGCGGAAAACAGACCACACAAAAAAGGGAGGAGACAAGCGCTCCCATGGCATAGTTGTAATCGCGCCCCAAAAGTAGATTGAAATCCAATGGGCCTGGAAAAACCATCACATCCATATGGAGGGTTTTACCTCCCAAAGTAACAGGTAACCTTGGAAGGATCCCTAAGGGTTGACTCGTTCTTCTGTTAAATGCCAACAGATTCTGCGTAACAGGTGCAAGCGGCAGCGAGCCAAAAGCTTGCCAAGTAGTTGAGGATAGAGCACTAACAGACACACCTTCGTCTATAATGGTGCTGGGTACAACCAGACCAAAGGCCTGTACTGTAATCTCGAAAGGCACATAAGACGAGAGGCGGTATCCTACAAATCGACTCCAATCAAAGGAAGCGACCAAACTACTCGGAGGGGCTACCATCAAACCGAGATGGTCTTCCCCTGGTGTTACGGAAGAAGAAGGAGCATCCTCCACAACCTCCATCACGGAGTCGGGAGGGGCATCCTCCGGGACCTCTATCACAGGAGGCGGAGGAACATCTTCTTGAGGTATGGGGATAGGAGAATCTTTCTCCAAGTCCGAGGGATATGAAGAAACAAGAAGAACCTGAGGGGTATGAGATCCACTCTCAACGGAAAAGACCTGGTGCATCGCGGACGGGGCCAGTTCAACCGATCCCACGACCAATGGTTGGTCGGGAACGGATTCATGAATTTGAATTTCCGGGGGAGCGGGATTGACCAAGGATGATTCTTGACCAATCTTAGGATCAGCTGGTGGAGGACTCAAAGGAAGCTGATTATAACCAGCCGGGAGGCATGGTGTAGAAACGGTTGCATTGTCCAAGACTCTTTTGGCTTCATCCATATACGGACAAAGGTGAATGGCATGGTGCCCTTCACACAACTTACCAGGATTGGTAATCTTACCCTGCTTCATAGGAGCCTTACTAGCACTAGCTGAAGACGTGCCCCCAACCTGACTCCCGGAACCCAAAGGAAACGACGGAAGACCGTTGGACCATACTTCGAGCACCTTGGGAATGCCAGGGCAGTCTCGAAGAAGATGGTTTCCAGTGCACAACATGTAAGGGAACTTGACTTTCCACGGAGGGTTGGAAGGTTTATTAAGAGGAGATGTTTCAGAAGCAGTAGCTGCACTTTTAGCCTCTCGCTTATCAGACTTCTTCTTCTTTGTCTTCTTCTTCTTCTTCTTAGCCACCTGGTTACTCGAATCCAGAATTTCACCAGGCGAAGTAGAAGAGGAGGACGCAGAAACAGGAGAAGAAGGGGAGAGGTCCATCTTGGAATCAAAATGATGTTGTTTAGGTGGAGGAACTGATTGAACAGTAGCTGAGACATTCGGAACCACAGAGGTTGAAAACAACCAAACATGAAACCCAATAGTTAACCCAGGAAGGGACAACGTTGCCATATAAGGAGCGCCAACATTTCCAAAATGAGGAAAAGGACCCGAATTCCCATCAGAGGGGATTCCTTGGTTGGTGAACTCCGGAAAATTTTCCATCAAAAACTCAAAACCACATATGGGCTAAAAACCAAGGTACACAATCAAACGGCCAACAAGCAAGATCTAACAGGGCGTGTGATCGCGGGTAATTTATTTTACGACATTGAAACTTAGAAACTTCACCATTTCATGTTTTAAGAGTCGAGAAACGGATGAAATATGACTCTATCTCTTTCATTTTTAAAGCAAGCGTCAACGAACAAGCGCTTGGTGATCTTTTCAAATTGAAGGAGTCAGATAAGATCAAAATGACTGCTCAGGATGCGATCAAAGTAAGATCAAAGTACTTTCAAACATTCAACGATGTGAATAATGCAATGTAATCTATGCAAAATTCTCTTTTTTTTTTCGAAAACTATGCAATTGTAATCTATGCACAATTTCCTTTTCAAATTATAAGAATGCACTCAATGCATTTTTCGATGAAATGAAAATCTACTTAATGCATGCTTTTAATGAAGGAGAATGCACTCAATGCGATTTTTTAGCTTTCAATCATTAAACAATGTGATCTAAGTTCAATGATAAATCTCAAAAATACTTTTCAATGCAATGTGATCTAATGCATTTTAACAAAAGCAAACTTTGAGATGAAAACTAAATAAATGCAAATCTCCTTAATGAAGGATGAATGCAAAAGAGATGTAAACAAACACTAAGAATGCAATCATTGTTTCAAAACACTTTGTAACAAAATTCCTCAAAAGTTGACAAGACATATGAGGTCAAACACAAAGAGGACTTCCAAAGCATGAGATCAAAACAAGGCATTCATCCCCTTTTACATCAAACAATCATGGAAATAAGACATTCCAAACAATGAGCAATGTAATCTATGCTCATATAGGGAAAATACCGGAAGGGAAAGACACACTGGTGAAGGATTTAGGGAAAAAGTCTCAATTTTCATACACCCTGAAATTGGCATGACTTTGTCACTGACAACTAGCGCCAACTAGCGTGACTTGCTCACTGACAACTAGTGCCAATGGCCAATTGGCGCGGGTTGCTAACTGAAAACGAGCGCCAACGCCCCGAAAATGAAAAATTTTCCCAACTAAGACCCTACTCGACTACCAAGTGTAGTCTCCAAGACTCAAATGAACCAATTAGAACAAGTGAGACAAAGCAATTTAAAGAAAAAGAAACGACCCTACTCAACATATTAAACATAGACAACTACCAAACAAATGCAAGAGAAGCAACTACAAGTTGACCTGGTCAGAGAAATAAAAACTCAAGGAGGTTTTACACACAATAGCACCTAGATGCCCTAGGGCTAGAATGTAAAATCGATAGAAACGGGCAAACAACCAAAGGATGAAGGTCACAGTCAGTCAAACAAGGCTCCAGAACACTCAGGTAGTCGAAAAAATGACACCAAAATCACAAATCAAGCTCCTAAAGCTCAAAACAGAGCAAACCCTAGCACCTTCCAGCATTGGCACGACTGTCAGGCTGAAACTAGCACCATAACAGGATTAGCGCGGGTAGTAAACTGGAAACTAGCACCAATTGGCGTGACTGTCAGTATAATAAGCGCGCTAGTCAAGTTTGCTATGTAAAAAATAAAAAAAACAATCCAAGAAGCAGACCAGTGATGTTGAAGCTCAAACCAAAAGCCAAAAACACGAAAAGAGCCAGCCAAAAGCGCTGATCAAGCAAGCAAAGTCAAGAATCGATCGAAAGACAAGACAATACTCCAAGTGTTTAGTTCATAAACTAGACCAGAGATTGACTGAAGCAGCATTCATCTACTTTCGCTAATGCAGAGCAAGAGCGTTTCGAAGGCTATCTAGCTAACTTCAGGCTCCGTCTGTAGTTTATAAAGCAAACAACAAGCTAACTCCTCAGCAGAGTCGCCAATTTGTTGTAGAGGTAAATTCCCTCTACGGACAGAGGCGATCCCTACTAGCCCAGAACGGGTCTAGCAAAAATCGTAACACGCTATGGTGCAGGTCCCTAATTGCAATAAACCAACTTGTGAAGAAGGCTTATCTCGAATCCAACACGGTTGTTTGTAGAGAAGGTAGCGCTCCCGTTCCTTTGCTCTGACAGATCACAATCCTCATGCTCGTCGCGATCAAACACTTGCACACGCAAGAAACACAACAAACACAAGCGTAAAATCCAATATATACAATTATGCGTTAGTCATAGAGGACACAAATCATGATCATAATGAACAAAACGAGTGGAACCATAACTAATAGTCGCTTATCATTAATTCATACAAAGGAAAATACAACCTGGCTCTGACGCTGAATTCTCCTTCGACGGGTCGTCAGCGGAATACATCTCGGTAAAGCTTGTCAAGGATGGGGACAAGCCTCTCTCTTCGATCGTCAATCTCTTTGCTATAGATTTGGCTCTATGAGGGCTATTGTAGCATTCTTTAGGTTATGAAGGCTCTTGGAGACTCTTGGAGATTCTTGGAGACTCTTGGAGACTCTTGGAGACTAGCTTGCAAAGGGAAATGGCAAGCTTATATAGATGGTGGAAGAGGAGTTGGGATCCCTACAATCATGGGATTGACCCTATCCTCAAGGAAGCTTCCATGAGAGGTGGAAAACTACTTCCTCTACATGGAAATCCCGAGCCAAACGTCCCAACTCAATTTAGAGACCAGTTCAGGAGTTGGTTAAATTCAATCTTCCGCTATTTATTTTTAAAAAACACCCTTTATTAAGCTTGGTGCGAGTGAGACTCTGAGATAGAGCGCCAATTGGCGCACCCTCTTTGGGGGATTTCCCCCATTGACGCGGCTATAACACTGGCTAGTCGCGCCAAGGATGAAAAGGCTATTTTTAGGGTTTTTCACAAGGAGATGTCTTCAGGGGAATGAAAGTCCATGTCTAGGGGAATGCCATGAAAGTGTTTTCAGGTTATGTCATTGCTCACAGGTCACGGAATGATCCCTCCAATGTGCGGGTCGGGGGATTGCACGGATGGTGACAAATTGCTGTGTAACAACATGTTATATGAAAATGTATATAAATTATCATTTGTTGTGCATTAGATCCAATGTGTACGATGGATGACCATGGCATGCCTGTGGACCTAGCTATGGTCAATTGTGATTGGATATGCATGATGACTCCCATAGAGATTTATGACTTCTTGGACCCTGCCATTTTCTACCATATGCTCATATTCAGGTTTCCGCATATTGCTTGACTCTTAAATCAAGTAAAAAAAGGTGGAGCTACATACAATTTCCCATGGTATGTTTCACAATAAAAAAAAATCTACGATTCATTGCTACTTATTACAGACTGAGCAAAGGAAAACATGTTCTATAATTCCACCTTTGGGATGCATTCTTGTGTTATGTTGGTCATATTTATATTTCTTTCAGTGAGAATTAAAAATTACTTTAGGAACCACAATATAGTTGGATGGTAGGGAACTACGACATGGTGAAGACATTAATAATTGTGATTTAGAAGTATTTCTACTATACAAGCCATCGAAAGGAAATCAACTAGTATATCAAACATTTCAATTCTTGTAGAATTTATGTAATAAATGTTAAAAAACAAGGGTGATACAATCTTCTACCTTCCCAAAAACAAAATCCCTAGGAATCAATCTCCATGGATTAGATGTGAGGATTTTCCCTCCACCAATCATGGTCATAATTGTGTCCTTGTGGTTTTTAATTGGTTCTCTAAGATGATCATTTTGGCACCATGTAAAATAAGTATTGCAACAAATATCACCACTAATTTCGTATTTAAGCATTTTTTGGGTTCATTTCGAGCTACTACACAACATTATTTTAATATAAGGACAACAGATTCCTTCTAAGTCCCTTCTATTCTAGCTTACGGTCTTTGATGGAAACTAGGTTAACAAAATTGACATCCTTTCATTCATAAATAGATGGAAAAAGGAAAGTATCCACAAATATGATTATCCTACGCATGTACAACTCCAAGAATTTGTGTGCTGATAAAAATAGCATTTCATATGTTCAACATCACTGTAAAAAAAATCTCCAAGACTTTACTGGCCACAACTGTTTTCAGAATTGATTTTGGCTCCATCCATGGGGTCCGATTGATGTAGCTGTATGCACTCTATATTCAGAAATACAGTGTTGGCACACTTTAGTTGAGCCAAATAGACATGCCATGTGTTTTTATCAAATATGATGTCACCAATAACATGTTCATTCTATATTATATAAGGCCAATGCTAAGTATAAGTAGCGGCATTGCCATAATCTAGCTCCAAACAAGTTTTAAGATGTTAATAAGGTGTATTTATTTTTGTAGAAAATTACCTCAAATTCCCTCATAATAATATTAAACGACTTTTATATGGGCTTTACACCATCATAGAGGCTATGGGTGACAATGCCTTCAAATTGAGTAATATTGTTTTCTTGTCTATCACATAATATTTAATGTGAAGCTACTTTGACCATATTTCCTACCTCTTCTAATCACTTTCGATGTGGATGAGCACTTCTTTTTTCTACCAAATTAAACCTAAATGTATTAAGAAAAATATATTGGATCATATAATTGACACAAAAATGATGGACACTCAAAAGTAGAACATGCAACTCTATCAAGTTATTAAGCCAAGAAAGCTTTCTTAGCATGGAATATGATTCACCAAGGTTCAATATCAACAAAATATTCCTCATATCCACTAGGAACTCGATGCAGTGGAAACCATTTCTTTCTAAAGAGGACTAATAATTTTAGGAATTTTGGTTTTGTGATCCATAAAATATGTAAAAAAATCTTTTGGTGATAATCACAACCAAGAATATTTTGTCGATGCATTTCAAATGAGCCAGTGTGATTCATCATCAGGACTAATAATCTAATCGGGTACATTGGTGGCCATCGAACTCTTCTATATTTATGTATATTGTAATAGCTCTCCATGTGTTAATTTTGATTGTTTTATTTTAAACTAAGTATATCTTGTTAATGGAATAAAATCCATAAAGTACATTGAGAAACTATTACTAATGATAAGAATGGAAAAAATCTGGGAATAACTCATTTAGAAGTGAGATGCTTGCGGAAATAATTCTTCCATGGGAAGGTTAGGTATAATATTCAAATAGGATTTAATTGTGGGAGAGAAAATCCTTTAAATATCACGGTTGGGTAAATGTGATAAGCTTGGGAAAATCTTAAAGCATCGTAGGGTATAACTCAGAAATAACTGTAACTGGACCCCCTTAAATCATGGGAGAAATCTGCATGCCTCATCTCTAACCCTAGCTCGAATTCCCTAATATAACTTGGTCATTCTGACTTAGTTAACTAATACAAGTTGTCATGAGATGAAATTACAATTTCTTTTACAATTTAATTAAGGCAATATTAAATTAGAAGCCCCCTTTGGGTGCCATTTCATGTTGCCATTTCAACACACTAGGCTAGTGAACACCATGCATTATAAAGAAAGTTTAGATTCATGTTATTATATGCATTATTATTCATTGATGATTCAATCAATTGTGTAACAGATGAATGAGTCTAGCTTATTGAATTTGGTTAACTATTTAGCCTTATAGACTGAGGAGCCAGTGACTGCTGGGTTGACTTTGGAAATGGATATTTGTGTGGCTAGTTAAGTAATCATAACAAGACAAATATATTTTGTTTATGTGAGCCCTAGTGGCTCCAAAAATTTCGAGGCTCCAAGGGGATTTTGGACCTGATTATGGCTTGGCACCATGGAGTTCTCATGGGAAGTTGTCTAGAGATAGGTTGGGAGTCCTGGGTTGGGCTCTGGTATCGAGTTTGGGTTCTATTTGGTTTGGATGTCGGAACTTGGCCACCGGGAAACACCAAGACTTGTGAACTTGCAGGATAAGACTATTCTAGACAATTATTAGTTTGTCTAGATAGTGGGCACCAAAGAGAGACTCGGGGTATTCCACTTAGGTGTTGATCATGTGGACATGAGCTTGTGGTTGGAGGTACTGAGGGATGCTAGGGTTGGTGTCGTGACCTAGGATTTGCTGTTATTTGTCATTTGTTGCTTTTGGAGATTCCTATCCCAACTCGCAAGTGACCTTTGGTTGGGCTTATGAACCACATGGGCTATGTCTAGGTGAAACATGGAGAGCCCAAATCTAGTCGACTCTTTCCAACATATAAGTATCTGACTTATTTCTCATGGATTTTATTTATTTGTGCAATGTGTATAGTATACGATTTATCTTATTTTAAGCTACCATTGATATCATTAAAATGTAGTTAAGAATGTTGCATAGTGTTATTATGTATTTCTATTGTGAGGGTTAATTTCTTTATACATAATGTACAATTTTTCATGGCATATAGTGATCCATATCATATTTAATTAAACTACCGGGTCCATATTGAAATCCTGGTAGAAAAATATTTATGCATTCGCATATTATTTCAATTAATTAAAGGATTTCGTAAGATTGACATTGTCGATTGGAGTTTGGGGAAACTACAGATTGGTATTAGAGAAACACTTATTAAGTGGTGTTTCCCAACACACAGCAAGGCACACTTCATATTAGTATTAGATCCAAGGTTGCAACAACTGGTTTAAATTGGGCTTGATTTGGAACAAGCTCGGGAACATTTTGATGAAAATCACAATGGTGGAAACAACATAAGTTTCTAGAAATATGAGAGTAGATGCCACATATGGGAACGTAAGGAATGACAGGTCAAAATTTTGATGGTTTTTGGGTTTGGTTGGATCAAAGTTGTAACAAAATTGAAGGTTGACCGGTTGTTCATCAACCGTTGATAGAATTCCTAGTGATTTAAAGGGTGTAATTTCACCTCAGAATTAGATTACAAGAAGAAAAAAGGCTTAGTGCTATTTCATTTGGCTTAATTGCAAGATTGACTGGGATAAAAATTATTAAATTTACTTTAAAATGAAAATTTAAGGACAAAGACACACATTTGAAGGATAACTTAAAGTATTTGATAGAATGTCTGAAAAAACTACAGATAATTTAGTTGACTATACTTTAATTCCTAAAAGTAAATTATTGCACAATAACCCAATTTATTGTAGCTCACTTGACTTATTTAATTCAAGTGGAGAGTGTGAATTGCAATTTTATGATCATCACAGTTGATGGGGTTTTGTGTGGGAAACTGAAAAATTAAAATGCAATAAAAACCCAGTCGCGAGTACAAGGTGGAATTTATATGAATATGTGAATATCATAATATGAAAATTTATGTTTCGAGCAAATGGTGTCAAGCCCGAATTGGGTCAAGTGTTTATTTTGTTGAATTAGCCATACACAAGGCATTTTGTTGATGGTTATGTACTTATTGTTATGTATATGTTTATAAAAAGATGCTCTTTTTTTATATGTTTGAGCCGAGAGATTCATGCTACAGCTTAGTATGAGAGGGATGTGCAAGTATTCCCGTGAGTCCATTCCCCTTTCAAATAAAATAAAAGTTAAAAATTATGTTCTAAATAAAAAAAATTATGTGGTTATAATTTAAAAAAATGAATATGCTCTAAAGTAATTAGAATTGAAAAATTGTGTGAAACATATGTTTCAATATTACTCTTTTCAAAAATATTTTAACATATATTTAAATAAACTATTTGAAGATCTATGTTAAATAATTTATATGGGTATGAACTTTTTATATATTTATATGTAGAAAAAAAAGTTGGTATGATTAAAATTTTTATTTGGTCCTATACATACTCTATTTAGCATTCAAAAATACAATTTAAAAAATAAAAAATAACACATTGTATTTTGCACTCTAAATTTTTTCCAAATGAAGAAATGTGTTCCTTCTTGGCTCATGTTAGATCTGTACTTAAGATAGATCTATGCTGGATATTTTCATATTCAACACATTTACAGAGAAATGAATGTCACAACAAAATGCCAATCTAAAAAAAGATTGAATGATACAGAATGATATATATAAATATATACGAAGGATTGTGGTTAAGGTCGAATATGGATGGTGGTTGATGTTGCTTTCAATGTTGGCATACATATATAATGCATAGCATAAGGTTTTCTCATATAGATTTTAGGCATAGTATAGTCATGCTACGTTCTGGCTTTCTTGGCCACTGATATTTTTAGATTTTACCGGACCACCTCCCATGAACCTATGTCTTCATCCGTCTATGTTTCATGTCGATCGTCGTTCGCCGTGTAGCTATGTCCATGAGCAATAAAACTCCAACTCCTGTTGGAAAGTCAGAAGGGTAAAGGAAAAAATAACACAAATAATTCACACACACTAACACACGAACTGTGTCTATTCTATTGATCAAACATACTTCAATCTTAATACAACGAACTCGGTGAAGGGTGTTTAAACCTTTTCGACTAAAAACTCACATAATATAACTTGACACACTTACCAAGTTAATCTATCACATATCTCAAATTCACTAAATGTACACTTAACTCACTCTCTAAATATAGTTAAATATCCATGCGGGACTTAATTAGCTATTTTAACACCCCCCCTTAATTAAGACCGCTAAATTAAAACATGACTCATGACAGCTCAAACATGCCTGCTGGTTTATGTCTCAGCAAGGCTTACAACACCGATTTTTCTTTTGTGAAAATAAAATTCATGTTTTTCTAATGGCTTTGTAAATATATCAGCAAATTGATCAGTCGAGTTACAAGTCTTCAAGTGAACTTCTCCATTGCTCAAAAGTTCTTTAATAAAGTGATATATGGTATCAATATTCTTTCTCTTTTGATGAAACACACTATTCTTGGATAATGAAATCACCAAGGTGTTGTCACAATATATTTTTGTTGATCCTTGTTGTTTCTGCTTGAGTCCATCCAATACTCTTCTTAACCATACTTCTTGAAAATTTGTTGATGTTGTTGCGCCATATTCTACTTTTGCTGATGAAAGTGCCACCATAGGCTGCTTCTTATATGCCCATTCTATCACACCTGAACCAAGATGAAAAAAATAACTGGAAGTGCTCTTCCTATCATCCAAACTACCTGCAAAATCACTATCTCTGTATCCAATGAAATATTTCTTTTTTGTGCTTTAATAAATTATTCCAGAATCTCTATTTCCTGCTATATATATCATAATTAATTTTCTTGCTCTCCAATATGTGTATTTTGGAGTCTCCATAAATATGGAAATCAAATTCACTCCTTGCATGATATCCGATCTTGTAGCTATGAGATACATGAGGATTCCAACCAATATTTTGAATATAGTTGGATTGACATCCGATCCTTCATCATCATTACTTAACTTTGTACCTGTTGCAACTGGTGTAGTACAGGTTTGCAATTATCCATCCTGAATATTTTCAGCAAATATCTAGAATACTTATTTTGAAAAATAAAAATTCATTTTTCGGATTTCTCAACTTCTAAGCAAGGAAAATATTTCATGAGACCAATATCTTTCAAATAATGCAAAACTTGGACTAACACCCAAGTCATCAAAAATATCTGTCAAAATTCTCATGTTTCTCTTACCATTGGTTCATTCATCACCTGATAGGTTGCTCAGATAATTCTGGTCTGTTGATCTACTTGAAGATACATGTTGCTAAGAAAATATTCGATTCCTTGCTGGTGTTACTCTGTTCGGTGTCTTCTCTTTTGTTTCTTGCTGCTCCGTATCTACTACATCATCCTCTTCCATCAACAACGCTTGTGCATTAATGTTTTTGTCTACATTCCCATTCCATGACTCTTGTTCTTTGAACACAACATCTCTGCTAATTATGGTCTTTTTGGTGACAATTTTATACAATTTGTAAGCTTTTGATTGCTCACTATAACCAATAAATATGCATTTTTCACTTTAATCATCCAATATAGCCCTTATCTTATGAGGTACATGTGCATAGGCTACAGATCCAAAAACTCTGAGATGAGATACGCTGCATGACATACCTGACCATGCTTCTTCTACTACTCTATTAATCACACTCTTTATAGGTGATATGCTTATCATATAAACAACACATGCAACTGCTTACACCCAATACTCATTAGACAAGTTTCTTACTTCCAACATGCTCCTTGTCATGTTCATAGTTGTTCTGTTCTTCCTCTCTACTACACCATTTTTCTACGGTGTGTACTTAGTTGTAAAATATCTTTTGATTCCATTTTCTTTGCAGTACTCATGTAATGCGCTCAAATCATATTCTCCACCATGATCTGACCTCGCTACCTTGATCTATTGATCACTTTGGTTCTTTGCTAAGACTTTGAATTCTTTTAACTTTTAAAAATTTTTAGACTCCTGATTCAAGAAGTAAACCCATATCTTTCTACTATAGTCATAAATAAAATTGAAAAAATAACAACTTCTACCCATTGATTGTGTCCTCATAGGCCCACAAAATTCTATATGCACCAACTGAAGTGGTTGCTTTTCTCTGTATGCAAGTCCCTTTGGAAAAATTTCATAATGTTTCTTTCCCAATATGAAATACTCACAAGTAATAGCAGGTTCTTTGTTGGGAGGTAAACCTATGACCATATGTTTCTACTGTAACGATCTTAAAGCAAAAAAATGCAACTGTCCAAACCAAAAGTTCCATGACCAATAATCATTAGAACATGAAACTGTAAACAAATTGACTTGATCACTGTAATTCATAATTAGAGGAAAGAGTATGTTCCTTGTCATATACACCTTTTCTATCAGCTTCTTGATTGGGGTATTGTTATGTATAACACAATCTTGTCCATGAAATATAACTCTGTATTTGTTTCACATCAATTGAGGAACACTCATCAAATTGTGTTTAAAACTAGGAAAAAAATATACCTCTGAGATTGTCTTTGGCTCCCCCTACTTGGTAAGAATTTTTACCACTCCTTTTCCATCTACATCCACAGTCTTTTTAGTCACCAAATTTACCTCTGTCTTCATAGATTGATCCAGATTTGAAACCAAACTCTTATAGCATGTCATGTGGTTACTGCAACCAATATCTAATAGCAACACATTACCAGAAAGTTCATACATGTTATGGAAAGCTAGGAACATGGAGTTAGTATTCTCTGTACTAATATTAGCTCTTTGGTTTCCTTGATCAACTATCCTCTTCTTGAAATCACGGGAATAGTGACCAAATTTATTGCAATAATAACATCTCACCTTTGATTTGTCAAATCTTTGAATATTTTTGAAGCCTCTACTGTTGCTTCCACTTTCATGTTCCTGACCTTCTTTGCCATATCTTTGATCGCCATATATTTTTCCTCCTCCTCTACCGCTTGATCTACCTCTGTCTCAACCTCTTGAAGTAGAAACTTGACTTTTGAAAGAATTTTCTAAAGTGAATCCTTATTTCTGTCTATCCTTGCATCATGCGATAGAAGTGATCCCATCAACTCATCAACTGTTAGTGTTGTCAAATCATTGGCTTCTTCTATCACTGCTACGACAACATCCAACTTGTTAGACAAAGATCTAATGACCTTATCAATCAATGTCTAATATTTAATATCTTAACCATAAATTTTTAACTAATTTATGAAAGTCATGACCCAATTCATGAAAGAATCAATGTCCTCTATCTCCTTCATCTACAGAATTTCAAAATCTCTCCTAGTATTATGCAATTTAACCATATTGACTTTGGCTATACCTGTATATCTTGTCGCCAATGTTTCCTATGCATCCTTTTCTGAAGACGTGATCATAATATTATGGAACACTTCCTGATCAACTATTTCTTGGATAAGCAACAACTCTTGTGCATTATTCCTTTTGTCTTTCTTCGATTGTTATCTCTCTACATTAGTGAGAGATCGTTCTTCTGCTCCACTCTCAGGATTTGAAAACCTAAACTTGACATGATCCTAAACATCATGCACCCTCAACATGGTCTCCATATTAAAGGCCCAGACATCAAAATATTTCCCTGTGAAAGAAGGAAGTTGTGCTTGGAAACTCGATGTTTCCATCTTTATTCAAAAAAATTCCCTTCTGAAACACTAATAAGTTTCTCTTTTTGTAAGCTTTTCAAAGATAAAAAAAAATAACCCTAAGATTTATTTTTAAATAAAAATTCTTTTATGAAAAAACTTTATATAAAAAATACTTTTTTAATAAGCTCCTTTTTAAAACCTTATTATAATATCTTTTCAAAAATCCTTTTAAAAAAATATTCTCTTATATACTCACGTGACCTTTATAAAAGGACCTCTTAATTAAAACTATAACTCTCATTAATCCTTTTAAATATTCGTTTGGTAACTCTTTGCACTAACGCGTATCAAGCGTACAATCTGTTGACCTTTTTTTTAAGAACTAACGTGTCAGAAGTGATGACACCTTGTGTGATAACATTGTCCATAGTTATCAAGACCAAAGTTAGTGTACTAACGTAGTTGTTGATATAAGTAATCTGTGTGTTCGTTTCTCTACAGAAGGAACCTACATTATAACGCCCTGTATATAATGTAAGAGGTGCTTTATTGCTTTAAGCAACATAAAATAAATTCTCTTCTCACACATGGATTATTGTTGATCCGTCCTCCCTGACTCTCTCTAACCTCGCTCCGTGATCTGAATGGGAAAATTTTCTTTGCTGTGCTATTTTCCTCTTCAGAATATAAACAAAGTGCTTAAGGATTATAAGGTAAATTGTAAGTTAAAACTAAGTTTTTATGTAAATTTATTGAGAAAATTAACATGAAAAAATCACTGAACAACAACATATAATAGACATGAACAACACCATAAACTGTAAAAAGAAAACACTTGATGAAGGATTTCACCCCTACTAGGCCACATCTCCTTGGTCCAGCTTCCAATGACTTGGCCCTCTTCAATTATGCTCAAAAGTGTGATTACATATATTTACAATGCTCAAACAACTCTAAAACCTGCTCCAATTGCTCCAGAATGCCCAAAAATGTCTGTCTGGCCTCTTTATCATATGAAATTAGTCAAAAAAATGGAGAATTTATGAGCCTCCCTAGTTTCCCTCCTAACCACTCAAAATTTTCCCCAAAATCAGGACCGGTCCTACAATTTTTCCCCATTTTCAGCTAACGGAGCGACAATTTCCCAAAATTATGAGCGAAATTGGTGGACCGTTAAAAATAAAAATAGAGCCTAAAATATTAATTTAAAACTATTATAATGTGGTTTAAATCAATTTTTTTTTAAATAAAAATTCGGAGGTCGCATTAACAACTGGCAATTAAAGTAGTATTGGTCACATGCTAGATTGGACGATGGTCTATGTGGCGGTCCCAACCACCGTGCCCCTGTTCACGAGCATCACCTCTATGTAACCGTGGGTGGGGGGGCGTGTCTCGGGAGAGCTCCGACCCCTAACCCCATACCTCTACCAAACATAAATCAAATATGTATTGTGCCATAAGTTTAAACAAGTAATATGGTAGACCATGTAGTTAGGCAATGCACTCTTATGTGATAGGTCACCATTTCGATTCCACCAGAGTGCAGTTTGGCTTTAAAACAAATTTTCATGGCATCCCGTGCTGCCTTATGGCGGCCTCCAATTGGGCCACATGACATCATGTGGTTGTCCACATTTCACACTAATAAAATTCAACGAATCATCACCCAATGAACAACGTACAAGTGGTGAAGAATGACAGTCTGAAAAAAATTACATTTTGACCAACCAGAAGAGGCCATGTGGCATCGTGCCACTGGCCCAAATTTCTTTCCCTGCCAGCTATCATTTTTGGAAAAAATTTCTGTTCGAAAAATAGGAACGAACACATTTCTATGAGCATATGGTGTCCGTTTTTTGCGAAACAAGTTGCGCCAGATTCATAAAAACGATATGTACGTGGTTGCAGGTTCCACACCATTATGAAAAAATTCATTTTTGAGCATAATTTTGAGCACCTGATCACTCCTCCCCATTGGAAGCTTTTGGACCCCAAAATATCACTTTCAGTTGTAAAAACAATTATGGTACTCTACCCTCACCATTCCAATCTAAGTCCATTGAGCCTTGCTTGGATTAGTGCCTTTTAACCCCACATAAAGGTAGTCTACACTCCCTCTTTTTCATGTCCTTGTTCTTCTATCAAGGATGGTGTCTTGCTGAAGCTCATCAAGGTATTCAGGAGAAAAATCTTGAATGGAAGAAATATGAACATGTTCTCCTTGATCTTCAATCATAGGAGGCTCATACAACATTAAGTTCTCAACATTAACAACAAAATAAATTTTAATGTATGAAGGCAAATAGAATTTGATGGAATTGTCACCAATATTTTCCAAAATTTTCAAAGGACCATAAGGGATTGGTTTTAGTTTTTTACCTTCCCCTTGAAGCCTCTCTTTGCTAATGTGAACCCAAACTTCGTCACCAACTTGGAACTTGTGATCTACATGATGCTGGTCGTGCCTTGCTTTGTAATTTCCTTGGCTCTTTTCAAGCTGATATTGAACTGTTTAATGTATCAATTGGATTTTTTTTATGAAATTATTGGCTTTGTCTATGTTTCTATGGCCATCAATAGCAAAATCATTCCCAAAAATGAAATCCAATGGCGATATAGGTAAGTATCCAAGACATGCATCAAATGGCGATGTTTATGTAGAGGAGTGTTTTTTACTGTTGTAAGCATGCTTAATGTAATGAAATTGTTCATACCACAACTTAGGATGTTTGTTTCAATATCCTTGAAATAATGTGTATGACTGTTCGATTGACCACTTTAGTTTGACCATCTACTTGTGGATGAAAGGTTGTACTCTTTTTCAACTTGGTATCCATCAAGTCCCACAAACTTGACCAAAAATTATGAACAAATCTAGACTCTCGATCACTAACGGTAGGTGTGGGCAACCCAAAATGAACCCAAACATGCTAAAAGAATAGTTGAGTTGTTTGTTCAACTGTGATTTTATTTTTACATGGCATTAATATACACATCTTTCTGAACATATCTACAAATACATACAAATAATCATGACCTATTTTTGACAATGGAAGACATCCTACAAAATCAATAGAACAATTTTCCCATGGATGTGAAGTTATGGGAAGTGGTGTGTACAATCCCAACCTCCTATTGCTAGGCTTACTGACTCAACACAATGCAGCATGACACACTTTCAAGCATACAATGCCAATAACAATACCTCTGAAGTTGTGACACTGTTTTTCTTACACTGAAATATCTAGCAATAAGAGAACTGTGTGCTTCCCTTATGAAATTCACTCTATCCCCCTGTGGAATAGAAAACTTAGCCAAATTATACAACAAGTTATTATGTACATGGAAATCCAATTCCTCTACTTGGTTGCCTTGAATAGAGTTTGGATAAACATATTGAAAGTCATTATCAAATGCATATTGCTCAACATAAATTTCAAGCAAAACAGAATTATGCTTGATTCAAGTAGCTATACTAAAAATAGGCCTAGAAATAATATTATAAATCTAGCTGTATATAGATTTATTATACCTAATGACCAAGTGGAATTGTTGTAGGAAACCCATCCATCGAAATTTCCTTCATTGTTCCAACTTAGTTTGTGATTACAAGTATTGCAATGTTTGGTGGTCGGTGTGTATGATGGTTTCCTTTCCCATCAAGTAGTGTTTCCACTTTTTCACACTTTGAACCAATGCATAAAGCTCCTTGTCATAAGTACGATATTTAATCACTGTACCATTGAAAGTTTCTGAATGAAATGAAATGGGCTGATAATGTTGTAGCATAGTCGCTTGCATCAGTTTCAATCTCAAAGGCTTGTCTCAAGTCTGGTAGTGCAAGTAATAGGGACGAATTGATATTCTCTTTCAAAGCTTTGAATTATTTTTTCTTATCACCTCCCCACTAGAAGAATTTTTTCACACTAGTCAATGCATGCAATGGAGCTATGATAGAAGAGAAGTTAGCAATAAAATTACTCCAATATTTGGTTGCTACCAAAAATATTCTTACCTCCTTGACTGTCTTGGGAATTATCCAATTCACAATGAACGCAACCTTAGAGGGGTCTATCTTCAACTCACCTCCTCTAACAATATGCCCCAAGGACACCAAAAAAGTTTTACCAAATTCACATTTTGACATCTTCAAAAAAAAAATTCTTTCCTTAAGACATTGTTAGCTCTCCGTAATTTCAGAGATTGGTGAGACCAAAAATGTGGAGAGAACACTTGAACCACTTTGGGATTCTAGGATCTAGCCCTCCTGAATCTGGAGAGAGATCTCTCTGTAAGTGCAAAGATTGATTTATCTTTAAAACTTTTGGGTATGATATTAGGCTAGTTATTAAGAACAAGTGTTTTTGTTTGTTTTTGGATGGTTGAACATGATTTTTAGTTGAGTGGAAAGTCCTAAAATGAAAGAGTTTGAAAGTTGTGAAGTTGCAAGCAATCAGAACAAGGTTTGGCTGATAGGATAGATATGACGTTGGTTTTTAGTCCATTGGGCTATGGAGTCATAAAAGGGCTTTAATTGTGCAACAATTTCAAGAGTGGTCCAAGGGGCAAGTCATCTATGTCACAAGATATTTGAGATTAAATGGTGGAATGGAAACAATAAAAGTGTTGAAGGGGTGGAAACAGACAATAATTTCAACTAGGATTTATTAGTCTGTCCAAATAAGAAAAGCCTTTTAAGTAACTGTTTAAAACAAACCAAAGGACATGGCTAACCATAGACTTCTTTGGGAAAGTTCGTATTAAAGCTAACTCAATAGAAAAAAAATCTTGTAATCCTCATAATTAATTCCAGAAGGGATGAAAACAGATAATAAAAAACAAAGTGTAGCCTAAGATCAGATAAGATACTTTTAAATCTAGACTGCTTTCAGCATACACTTAGGGAAACTTTCAGAATTACCTTTAGAGAAAGAAGCTAGAAAACAGGGCACACCATCACTTTTCTAGTCTAAATTTACTAAGCAGATAATGAAAATGACATTCAAGAACAACGTTTAAAGTAAACAGTAGGACGAGGGAACACCAGCATTCCTAACTGCTTGAACTATATTGAATCATTCTTAAATAAACAATTTGGAGGAAAACATTGAGATAAAGCTTATCAGTCAGAGAAGGGTATTGTAAACAGTAAATCCTAACTCTATGCTTGCTGTTCTTTATCAGATAATAATGGACAAAATGGCATACATGAAAGGAAAACAATAACACAGAAAGAAGCACTTCACCAGTGATATAGACCAGGATCCCAGGAATCAGCTTGTTTATTGATGTCAAACCAGTTACATTCTTCAAGTCCAATGTTTCAGTTCAGCAATCATCTTCACTTCTCAGCCTAACTTATTTGATCACAAGCAGAGCTTTAAGAGCCTCTAAAAACTATTTACATGTAGAAATTTCTAGCACAAGTATATTTCAAAGTTCTGCAACCAACCAGCAACCAACCCTTTACAATGAGCTCCTCAAGAAGATTTTATAGAGAAATGAGGAGGTCGAATGATAGAAAAGATCTACAGGCTCAATTAATATGTTTTGATGCTTCTCAGCCTTTGAGGGGCTCAATGGAGAAGTTTACAGATATTTCTCTGTATTAATTGGCTTTACATTAAGTATTAAGCTCGCTGGGGAGATTTATTTGAGTTTAAGGCTTTCCCTTATCTTTGTAATAACTTCTCTGACTGTTTAAATTAGTTTCTTCGATTTGGAATAACTGTTCAGTGGTTTTAAGGCAGATATGCTCTGTTCTCGAAATAAATTGGCCTCTTTTGAATGCTTTGAGGCTGCAAGTGGCATTCGGTAGCTGAGAGGAATCAATTAGCCTCTGATGTGGCAGTGGAGGGATTCTCGGTCTGGTAGATATTTTTGTTTTGACCTAAAACAGGATTAATTTGCTTTTGATTTGTGTGTTAGGCTTAATTTGGCTTAATTTCCTGTCTTCTATTCTCCAACTATGTTTAATTTAGTGGATTGGGCTTTTAATTGTCGATTTTTAGACGTAATCCACCAAAACTGTGATTCAACCTTCAATTCTTCAGTTCTGCTGTGGTTGGGTTCTTTCACGCTGATACTCTTTGATTTATAAAAATTTTCTGTGTCTTGTTGATGTGCAGGTGCTACAGGGGCTTTATAATGCTGCCAACGTTCATGAGACACTTGCAAACACTGATAGAAAACCTGTGGAACAATCCCTTTAATAAATAATGGCCTGGAGGGTCGTCACCCTCGGCCTCTATTTTTCTTTTAACATAATGGAAAAACATTTGAAACCTACACAATACAAGAAAAGTTAATAAAATCCTCTGTATATGGGTTAGACTCTTTGGAGGTTTAGGTTTGGAGCGCAACCGTTGGATGAAAGCATCCAGCAAATTGAGTCTCATGAAGGAAAAGGAGAGCGGTTGGAAGAATAGTGAAAATATTAAGTTAGAGTAAGTTGATCTTGTAAATATCAACGGTCCGGGTTATCGGGAAATATAATGCAAAGGGCACATTATAACAAATGGCGGAAATACAAACGAAGGGTGAAAAATCCCTTTGGTGGAGAAAATAGGTTAAGGGGAAATTCGGGGTTTCTCGGATGAATGCAAGTTTTGTAGATGGGATCGACGAGGAGATCAACGGAGGATATTGATCTATGAAGGCCCTTGGTGTATGGCGAGAGGGTGATGAAACAACAAAAAAATGAGGTGGGACCAGTTGATATGCAAATGGGCGTCGGTGTTGGTGCGTGTTGGCATCAGGGAAAGTCGGAAAAGTTCGACGGCTGATAATCCATCGGGAGACCGCCAATCGGGTGGGGCAAATAAAATAATACAATGCGCCCAATGGAAATCTCCGATGTGAGATTGTGCTGGCTGTTTGATTGGTGCAAGATCAATGGTGGAGAAGGGCTCCAACCAATGAATGGCGGGCTTAGTTATAATGTGAAAAAACTGAATTTTTATGAAATACAAAGGATTTTTCGCATCGGGGAGGGTTTATTTATAGTTTAACGCCCGATTGCGGGGCTGCAGGTTATGTGAAGCGACAAAGGGATTGGGGGTTTATACATATAAGGGCCAATCAGAATCGGGATGATGGAGGGGCATTTTCAAACGCACCCAATGAAAATCTCCGATGCGAGATTTCGTTGATCGTCGATCGGGGAAAAGATCAACAGTCTTTTTCATTTAAAACATTGAACCTGCGGGACCCTTTGAAACATATAAAAAATGGGTTTTTATGAATATAAAAAGGAAAATACGGATCAAGAAGGGTTTATATATGAATTTTAGCACCTGATTGCGGGGCCTCTGGATATATGAAAAAGAGAAAGGGACCAGGTTTATATATAAAAAAGGGCCAATCGGCATCAGAACTTTACGAAATAAAAAGACTTATGCCCATCGAAAGTTTCCAATGCGATAAGCGCTCGGGACTATTAGCACTTGGTTCTAGCGCCAGGGTATATGGTGGGGAAGTGGTTTAGGGCTTAGCCCAAAGGGGCTTAGGTCTGTAATGCAAAAAGTGTGTTTTTTATGATTTTTTCAAGGTTTTTTAATGGATTTGGGGGTTTCGGTAAGGTTCAAAAAGGATTTTCAAACCTTATAAAAGGGATTTTAATGAAGGGAAAAAGGGAAATAATGAAAAAATAGAGGAAATTTATGGGAAAAAGGGGATAAAAATGGAGGTTATTTCTTAGTGAAAAAGGGAGGTAAAATGAGGGAAAAATGGATTTTTTGCATCATTCTTTTATTCAGGAAAACAATAGAATTTCAAAATCAAGAGGGAAAAAGCAGTGAAGATTGATCAAAGGATATGATGTCTTCATAAGACTTCAAGAGATAACAATTTTGGCAATAAAAATTGTTTCTTGAAGGCTTCAAAAATGATTTAGCCACCATTTGATATGACAAATTTTATAGGTGGCTAACA
>CM076572.1:912369588-912428714 GCA_034641835.2 Pinus albicaulis
CAGAATTAGATTGCAAGAAGCAAAAAGGCTTAGTGCTATTCCATTTAGCTTAATTACAGGATTTATTGGGATAAAAATTATTAAATTTACTTTAAAATGAAAATTTAAGGACAAAGACACACATTTGAAGGATGAATTAAAGTATTTGATAGAATGTATGAAAAAACTACAGAGAATTTAGTTGACTATACTTTAATTCCTAAAATTAAATGATTGCACAATAACCCAATTTATTGTAGCTCACTCGACTTATTTAATTCAAGTGGAGAGTGTGAATTGAAATTTTATGATCATCACAGTTGATGGGGTTTTGTGTGGGAAATTGAAACATTAAAATGCTATAAAAACCCAGTTGCGAGTACAAGGTGGAATTTATATGAATATATAAATATCATAATATGAAAATTTATGTTTTGAGCCAATGGTGTCAAGCCCGAATTGGGTCAAGTGTTTATTGTGTTGAATTAGCCATACACGAGGCATTTTGTTGATGGTTATATACTTATTGTTATGTATATGTTTATTAAAAGATGCTCCTTTTTTATATGTTTGAGCCGAGAGATTCATGCTACAACTTAGTATGAGAGGGATGTGCAAGTATTCACGTGAGTCCATTCCCCTTTCAAATAAAATAAAAGTTAAAAATTATGTTCTAAATAAAAATATTTATGTGGTTATAATTTAAAAAAATGCATATGCTCTAAAGTAATTAGAAGTGAAAAAATGTGTGAAACATATGTTTCAATATTACTCTTTTCAAAAAAATTTAACACATATTTAAATAAACTATTTGAAGATCTATGTTAACTAATTTATATGGATATGAACTTTTTATATATTTATATGTAGAAAAAAAAAGTTGGTATGATTAAAATTTTTATTTGGTCCTATACATACTCTATTTAGCATTCAAAAATACAATTTAAAAAATAAAAAATAACACATTGTATTTTTCACTCTAATTTTTTTTTTAAATGAAGAAATGTGTTCCTTCTTGGCTCATGTTAGATCTGTACTTAAGATAGATCTATGCTGGATATTTTCATTTTCAACACATTTACAAAGAAATGAATCATCACAACAAAATGCCAATCTAAAAAAAGATTGAATGATACAGAATGATATATATATATATATATATATATATATATATATATATATATATATATATATATATATATATATATATATATATATATATATATATATATATATATATATATATATATATATATATATATATATATATATATATATATATATATATATATATATATACGAAGGATGGTGGTTAAGGTCGAATATGGATGGTGGTTGATGTTGCTTTCAATGTTGGAATACATATATAATGCATAACATAAGGTTTTCTCATATAGATTTTAGGCATAGTATAGTCATGCTATGTTCTCACTTTCTCAGCCACCGATATTTTTAGATTTTACCGGACCATCTCCTAGGAACATATGTCATTATCCGTCTCCGTTTCATGTCCATTGTTGTTCGCCGTTTAGCTATGTCCATGCGAAATCAAACTCTAGCTCCTGTTGGAAAGGCAGAATGGTATAGGCACAAGTAACACAAATAATTCACACACAATAACACGCGAGGTGTGTCTGTTCTATTAATCAAACAGACTTCAATCTTAATACAACAAACTCGGTGAAGGGTATTTAAACCTTTTCGACTAAAAACTCACCTAATATAACTTAACACACTTACCAAATTAATCTATCACATAACTCAACTTGACTCAATGTACACTTAACTCACTCTCTAAATATAGTTAAATATCCATGCGGGAGTTAATTAGCTATTTTAACACTCCCCCTTAATTAAGACCACTAAATTAAAACATGACTCATGACAACTCAAACATGTCTGCTGGTTTATGTCTCAGCAAGGCTTAAAACACCGATGCTTCTTTTGTGAAAATCAAATGCATGTTTTTCTAATGGCTTTGTAAATATATTAGCCAATTGATCACTCGAGTTACAAGTCTTCAAGTGAACTTCTCCATTGCTCAAAATTTCTTTAATAAAGTGATACATAGTATCAATATTCTTTCTCTTTTGATGAAACACACTATTCTTGGATAATGCAATCACCAAGGTGTTGTCACAATATATTTTTGTTGATCCTTGTTGTTTCTGCTTGAGTCCATCTAATAATCTTCTTAACCATACTTCGTGACATGTTGTTGATGTTACTGCACCAAATTATACTTCTGCTGATGAAAGTGCCACGATAGGTTGCTTCTTATATGCCCATTCTATCACACCTGAACCAAGATGAAAAAAATAACTGGAAGTGCTCTTCCTATCATCCAAACTACCTAAAAAATCACCATCTTTGTATCCAATGAAATATTTATTTTTTGTGCTTCAATACATTATTCCACAATCTCTATTTCCTGATATGTATATCATAATTAATTTTCTTGCTCTCCAATATGTGTCTTTTGGAGTCTCCATAAATATGGAAATGAAAATCACTCCTTGCATGATATCCGATCTTGTAGTTGTGAGATACATGAGGATTCCAACCAATATTTTGAATAGAGTTGGATTGACATCCGACACTTCATCATCATTACTTAAATTTGTACCTGTTGCAACTGGTGTAGGTACAGGTTTGCAATTATCCATCCTGAATATTTTCAGCAAATCTCTAGCATACTTAATTTGAAAAATAAAAATTCATTTTTCGGAATGCTCAACTTCTAGGTTGGAGACAAAGATTTGTTTACTGATCTGGACAAGAAGGATCTTGGAGTGCACATCGAGATGGGTGATGATGGTAGATACAGTGCGACTGGTATCGGGACCATCTCCTTTGAGAGGGATTCTAGCAAACCTTTCATCTTGAAGGATGTCATGCATGTTCCAGGATTGAAGAAGAATCTTACCTATGTGGCGATGTTGGAAGGCAAGGGATATGATGTTGTCTTTAGCGAGGGAAAGGCTTTCCTGCGCAGTAAGGCAATTGGTGAAACCCGGAGGATAGGGGTTCGAGTTAAGAACCTTTATCAGTTGCAGGTAGATGGCTGCGCAGCAATGGCAGGCAAGGCAGAAGGAGTGATGAGCCGGGATGAGGGCGACCTATGGCACAGGAGATTGGGCCATCTTCACCATGGTGCTTTGAAAATTTTGCAGCAGATTTCTACCGAGCTTCCCAAGGGTACACTTGTGCGGTCAGATTAGTGCAAGGAATGTACTTTGGGAAAATTTGTGAAAGCCACCTTTCATGAGAAGGATAGTCAAGCCACGACGATCCTTGAGAGAATTCACACAGACGGGTGTGGACCTTTCTCAGTAGCTTCAACAACAAAGCACAGGTATTATGTGATATTTGTTGATGATTTTTCTCGCAAGTGCTGGATCTTCTTCATGCAAAAGAAGAGCGAGACATACTCAAAGTTCTGTGAGTTCAAGGCACTGGTTGAGAAAGAATCATGGAAGCACGTGAAGGCTCTTAGGAGCGATAATGGTGGTGAATTCATCTCTAGCGAATTCAAAGACTTTTGTAGTGAAGAAGGAATTCGAAGAGAGCTCATAACGCCTCATAACCCACAACAGAATGGGGTCACGGAGCGAAAGAAAAGAACGATCGTGGGTGCTGCATGGGAAATGCTACATGATCAAGGCCTTCCCATACACTTGTGGGCTGAGGCATGCAACACTGCGGTTTATGTGCAAAACTGTTGTCCTCACAGGATACTTGGCATGAGTACACCCGAGGAGGTGTTTTCTGGTAAGAAGCCTGATATTTCCCATTTGAGGATTTTTGGTTCACCTGTTTACATTCATGTGATGAAGGATGCCAGGAAGAAGTTGGAGCCGACCACAGAGGTTGGGATATTTGTGGGGTACACTGTAAACACCCCACAACTATCGTGTGTATTTTCCAGGATACTTCTAAGATTGTCAGGCGACGGATATCAAATTTCATGGGAGGAGAAAGCCAAATAAAGTGTTCGCTTGAGAGGGAGCCGCACTTGCATGCAGATGAGGAGCCATTAGTTCCTAAGGATGAGCCTTAGGATGTGGATCAACCACAAGAGGAGGTTCAAGGAGTGGAAGAAACCACTCATGCAGCGCCAACCATCAGAGGGCGGAAGCACACTACAGAAGTTGAGCGACTGAATCTTGATGCAGAGAGGATTGTAGGAGCACCTACATCACAGCGCAGACAGAGACAATCACTTGACCGATATACTGATACATGGCTCTGATGAACAAGTGTATCGTGACAGAACCATCCTCTTTCGAGGAAGTTGTGGAGGACCCTACATGGGTAGATGCCATGGTGGAAGAGCATGATTCGATTGTTAGAAAAAGTGCATGGGAGATTGTCCCAAGGCCGGAAGGGAAATCAATGGTAGGTTCGAGATGGATCTACAAAGTGAAGCAAGCAGCTGACGGGAGTGTTGAGAAGTACAAGGCAAGATTTGTTGCCCGAGGCTTCTCACAGATTGAGGGGATCGACTGTGAAGAAACCTTTGCACCTGTCGCAAGGTATTCTTCCATATGGAGTATCCTTCTCAGCGCAGATGGGATGGCACATTCATCAGATGGATGTGAAGACTGCATTCCTCAACGTAGTCATTGAGGAAGAGGTGTACATAGAGTAGCTCAAAGGTTTCAAGATCTTCAGCAGTGAGTCGCATGTGTGCAGGCTCAAAAGAGCGTTGTATGGGTTGAAACAAGCATCTCGTTCTTGGTACACACAGATAGACAGTTATTTCACCGGACTTGGATTCTCCAAGAGTGAGGCGGATCCGAACCTATACCAGATTGTGGTGGAGGGTAAGTTTCTGAACATTGTACTTTATGTAGATGATTTTATTTTGACGGGTGATGAACAGTTGATACTCTCATGCAAGACTGATCTTGCAAAAGAGTTTGAGATGAAGGACTTGGACCTCCTTCATTATTTCCTGGGATTGGAAATTTGGCAGCGCAGTGATGGATTGTTTGTGTCTCAAGGCAAGTATCCCCGGGAGATACTGGAGAAGTTCAACATGCATGGCTGCAAGCCTATCGACACTCCTCTTCCTGGTGGTTGGAGGAAAGAGGATGCTACATCGATAGAGGTAGTGGATGCCACCGTTACTCAACAGCTGGTTGGTTCGCCCATGTATCTAGTCAATAAAGACCGAACATATGTTATGCTCAGCAACTGCAGCCACAAGCTATGGTTAAGCCTACCAAGATCTTTTGGAAGGTGGGAAGCACACAGATATCTCGTATGCACACGGATATGGTGGGGATTATGGCATGCATGGGGCCATGAGGGTGAAGCCGCATGGCTTCACAGATGCGACAGGCGTGGAGCCCAACGGATAGAAAGAGCACATCTGGAGGGATATTTAGTATTGGGTCTACAACAATTTCTTGGTACAACAGGAAACAGAGATCTGTGGCACTCAGTTTCAATGGAGGCCGAGTACATGGCAGCAAGTTTGGTTGCATGCGAGGCTATATGGATGAGGAAGATCCTGGTCGAGTTGTTCAGTTCACACTTAGATCCTACTGTGATATATTGTGATAATCAGAGTTGCATCAAACTCTTGGTTAATCTAGTATTTCATGATATATCTAAATACATTGACATCCGGTATCATTATATCAGAGATTGTGTGCGGCGGAAGATCATGTTACTTTCTTACATTCCTACAGAGGATCAGGATGTTGATCTCTTGATGAAGGCGCTCACCAAGAGAAAATTCGAATACCATAGAGGCAGGATCGAGGTGGTAGATTATCCCCATATTGTTGAGAGGGAGTGTTGAGATTGCAACAAGATGATGAGCTTAGTGAAAAGAGTTACCTTCACTAAGTGGGCCCGCAGGCTATTTTTGGCGCAAGTCTATTTTTAGACATGTCAATCATATTCTATGAGTTGCAGGATGCTATTTGTGGATGGTTTATCAAGTTGGAAAAATATATGGACTTCTATTTTTAGACATATTGGGCGGAATCTATTTTTAGATTGCTAGTCTAAAAATAGATATGTCGAATATTATGAGCTCTTAATAATATTTGGACTCTAAACATTATCTTATTCTCTTGGAGCACTTCAGTTAAGTGCACATATGTGGCATAGGAGCTGACAGAAGGAATTACGCTATTCTTGAGGGTTAAGTGGAACTATTTCATGGAGACTTCAGTTAGAACTCATGTGACAGAGTTTGGTGGAGTTATTGAGGTAGTTGGTGGAGTTGTGTTCAGTTTAAAACTCGTGGAGATTATTGTGCTTGAGCTAGTTGTATCTAGTCTAACCGATTGATACAATAAGGAGAGTGTGAATTAATTATTAATTAATTCACTAAATATTAACTCATTAATCAACTAAAGAATACATCAGTTAACTACAGTGCATGGATAGTTTCAGTGGAGACCAGTGGAGAGGTAGTTGAAAGAGCAGGTTGACTATCAGTTGTGACTATAGTGTTGCATGAGTTTGCACCACACAGTGATGGAGATGCCAATGAGGATTGCGTGAGCAAGGCTGGACCAATTTTATTTCATTCAGATCCATTCTTCAACAGGGATTGCGCAGTAGAGGCAGGTTAGCAGGTGGCAAAGATCGGTGCATGGATTTGTTAGATCGAGCCTGATTAGTGTGTAGAGATTGTATTGTACTGAGAGCTTGTGAGAAGCTTTGTATGAGGATTGTTACATGATATCTATAACATATATTATATAGATATAGTTGGGGTTTTTAGCTTCAGGCTTTCCCGTTAAAACACTGTGTTCATATGTGTGAATTTTTATGGTTTTAATGTGTGCATGCAATTGATTTAATTTCCGCAAGTAATGATCAATGGTGGAATAGATTTTGTATTGTGCATGAAGTCAAATAGTGTGTGATCAGGAGAATATTATACATATAACATATCAGTTATATAATTTCTACATGGTATCAGAGCTATATTGATCATTGGAGCAATTGCAAATCATTGAAGCGGTTGAGTTTTGTGCTCGTGGAATTCGAATTTGCAGTAGTGTTTTCTTGGTGTCGAAGTTGAGATGTCTTTCAACGGATTGCGATTGGAGTATGCCCTTGAGGAAAGCTCAAATTATATTGCATGGAAGGACAGGATGGATGCGGTGCTAAAGGATAATGGGTTGAAGGAGTTCATAGATGCAGAAATTCCAAAACCTGCTTCTAGCGATGTTGCCGCACTTGACGCATGGCAAAAGAAGACAACAAAATGTCGAAGGATTCTGTTGGAAGGTGTAAAGGATCACATAGTGTCCAAAATTCATGGTAAAGCTTCTCCATTCTTGATGTAAAAAGCTTTGATAGACTTGTTCCAAAGCAAGAGCGACTAGAGGAAGTTGGCGCTCAAGGATAAACTTAGGAAAATAAAAATTGAGAAAGGCGATAGTATACCCAAGTACCTCACGAAGTTTTTCCAGTGCAGGGATGAGATGGGAAGTGTGGGAGTTACTGTAGATGAAGAGGACCTGGTGAGCTTGGCTCTCCTTGGGCTTCCGAAGAGTTGGCATTCCTATGAGGACTCTGTCAATGGTCGGGAGAAACTACCAGGATGGGAGCGACTTTGGTCGGATCTTGTGCAGGAGGAGATAAGGCGAAGTACCAGGGATGGATCTTCATCGAAGAATGAAGATGAAGAAAATTGCGCTTTGGCTGCCAAAGAAAGGAAGGGGAAGGGAAAGAAAAATCCTTCTCAATCCGGTGTGAAAGGCAAGAAGCAAGACATGTCCAAGGTGAAGTGCTTTCACTATCACCAACACGGACATTATGCCACTAATTGTCCACAGAAGAAGAAAAATAAGCAGGCTGCTAGATCTGCAGCTGGAGAGGCCTTAGCCTCGCAGTTTGAGTTGGATTTTTCACCGACCTCAAGCTTGGTCTCAAGTATGATGGGTTCAGTGTGGTTTCTTGAAAGTGGTGCGTCTTTCCATATGACTGGAGACAAACATTTTTTTACTTATCTGGATGAGAAGGATCTTGGAGTGCACATCGAGATGGGCGATGATGGTAGATACAGTGCGACTGGTATCGGGACCATTTCCTTTGAAAGGGAGTCTGGAAAACCTTTCATCTTGAAGGATGTCATGCATGTTCCAGGATTGAAGAGGAATATTATCTCTATGGCGATGTTGGAAGACAAGGGATATGATGTTGTCTTTAGCGAGGGAAAGGCTTTCCTGCGAAGTAAGGCAACTGGTGAAGCCCGGAGGATAGGGGTTTGAGTTAAGAACCTTTATCGGTTGCAGGTAAATGGATACGTAGCAATGGCAGGCAAGGCAGAAGGAGTGGTGAGCCAAGATGAGGGAGAACTATGGCACAGGAGATTGGGCCATCTTCACCATGGTGCTTTGAAAAATTTTCCATATATTTCTACCAGGCTTCCCAAGGGTACACTTGCGCAGTCAGATCAGTGAAAGGGATGTACTTTGGGAAAATTTGTGAAAGCCACCTTTCATGAGAAGGATAGTCGCGCCACGATGATACTTGAGAGAATTCACACAGACGTGTGTGGAACTTTCTCAGTAGCTTCGACAAAAAAGCACACGTATTATGTGATATTTGTTGTTGATTTTTCTCGTAAGTGCTGGATCTTCTTCATGCAGAAGAAGAGCGAGACATACTCAAAGTTCTGTGAGTTCAAGGCATTGGTTGAGAAAGAATCGGGGAAGCAGGTGAAGGCTCTTAGGAGCGATAATAGTGGTGAATTCATCTCTGGCGAATTCAAACACTTTTGCAGCGTAGAAGGAATTCGAAGAGAGCTCATAACGCCTCATAACCGACAACATAATGGGGTTGCGGAGTGAAAGAACAGAACGATCATGGGTGCTGCACGAGAAATGCTACATGATCAGGTCCTTCCCATACATTTGTGGGCTGAAGCATGCAACACTGCGGTTTATGTGAAAAATCGTTGTCCTCATAGAGTACTTGGCATGAGTACACCCGAAGAGGCATTTTTTGGTAAGAAGCCTGATATTTCTCATTTGAAGATTTTTGGCTCACCTGTTTACATTCATGTGACGAAGGATGG
This sequence comes from Pinus albicaulis, assembly GCA_034641835.2. Lineage (NCBI taxonomy): Eukaryota > Viridiplantae > Streptophyta > Pinopsida > Pinales > Pinaceae > Pinus > Pinus albicaulis. The sequence goes on from CM076572.1 coordinate 912,378,623, forward strand.
CAGGAAGAAGCTAGAGCTGACTGCAGAGGTTGGGATATTTTTGGGATACACAGAAACACCCCACAACTATCGTGTGTATTTTCCAGACAGTCGGAAGACTGTTGTGCGACGGGATATCAAATTTCATGAGGAGAAAGCCATGAAGTGTTCGCTTGAGAGGGAGCCACACTTGCATGCAGATGAGGAGCTATTATTTCCTAAGGATGAGCCTCAGGATTTGGAACAACCACAAGAGGAGGTTCATGGAGTGGAAGAAACCACTTATGCAACGCCAACCATCAGAGGGCGGAAGCGCACTACAGAAGCTGAGCGACTGAATATTGATGCGGAGAATATTGTAGGAGCACCTACATCACACCGCAGACATAGACAATCACCTGACCAATATACTGGATACATGGCTCTAATGAGAAAGTGCATCGTGACAGAACCATCCTCTTTCGAGGAAGCTGTGGAGGACCCTGCATGGGTAGATGCCATGTTGGAAGAGTATGATTCGATTGTCAGAAATAGTGCATGGGAGATTGTCCCAAGGCCGGAAGGGAAATCATTGGTAGGTTTGAGATGGATCTACAAAGTGAAGCAAGCAGTTGACGAGAGTGTTGATAAGTACAAGTCAAGATTTGTTGCCCGGGGCTTCTCACAGATTGAGGGGATCGACTATGAAGAAACCTTTTCACTTGTCGTAAGGTATTCTTCCATACGGAGTATCCTAGCTCTCTCAGCGTAGATGGGATGGTACTTTCATCAGATGGATGTGAAGACTGTGTTCCTCAACAGAGTCATTGAGGAGGAGGTGTACATAGAGCAGCCCGAAGGTTTCAATATCTTCAGCAGCGAGTCGCATGTGTGAAGGCTCAAAAGAGCGCTGTATGGGTTGAAACAAGCACCTCGTGCTTGGTACACATGGATAGACAGTTCTTTCACCAGACTTGGATTCTCCAAGAGTGAGGCAGATCTGAACCTATACCAGATTGTGGTGGAGGGTAAGTTGTTGATCGTTGTACTTTATGTATATGATTTGATTTTGACGGGTGATGAACAGTTGATACTCTCCTGCAAGGCTGATCTTGCAAAAGAGTTTGAGATGAAGGAATTGGGCCTCCTTCATTATTTCCTGGGATTGGAAATTTGGCAGCGCAGTGATGGATTGTTTGTGTCTCAAGGCAAGTATGCCCAGGAGATACTGGAGAAGTTCAACATGCATGGTTGCAAGCCTATCGACACTCCTCTTCCTGGTGGTTGGAGGAAAGAGGATGCTACATCGGCAGAGGTAGTGGATGCCACTGTTTACCGACAGTTGGTTGGTTTTCTCATGTATCTAGTCAATAAACGACCAGACATATGCTATGCTATTAACCAGCTTTCACAAGATATGGTTAAGACTACCAAGCTCTTTTGGAAGGCGGGGAAGCATGTATTGAGATATCTCAGAGGCACATCAGGATATGGATTATGGTACAGACAGTCGGATGAGGTGAAGTTGCATGGCTTCACGGATACAGATTGGGAAGGGAGCCCAACTGAAAGAAAGAGCACATCTGAAGGGATATTCAGTATCGGGTCTACAACAGTTTCTTGGTACAATAGGAAACAGAGTGGCACTCAGTTTAGCGGAGGCCGAGTACATGGCAGCAAGTTTGGTTGCATGCGAGGCTATATGGATGAGGAAGATCCTGGTCGAGTTGTTGGGTTCACACTTAGATCCTACTGTGATATATTGTGATAATCAGAGTTGCATCAAACTCTCGGTTAATCCAGTATTTCATGATAGATCTAAACACATTGACATCCGGTATCATCATATCAGATATTGTGTGCAGCGGAAGATCATGTTACTTTCTTACATTCCTACGGAGGATCAGGATGCTGATATCTTGACGAAGGCGCTCACCAAGAGCAAATTTGAATACCATAGAGGCAGGATCAGGGTGGAAAATAATCCCTATCTTCTTGAGAGGGAGTGTTGAGATTGCAACAAGATGATGAGCTTAGTGAAAAAAAGTCGCCTTCACTAAGTGGGCCCACAGGCTATTTTTGGCGCACAGTCTATTTTTAGACTATGTCTATTTTTAGACATGTCGATCATATTCTATGAGTTGCAGGATGCTATTTGTGGATGGTTGGTCAAGTTGGAAAAATAGATGGACTTCTATTTTTAGACATATTGGGCGGAATTTATTTTTAGATTGCCAGTCTAAAAATAGATATGTCAAATATTATTAGCTCTTAATAATATTTGGACTCTAAACATTATCTTATTCTCTTGGAGCACTTCAGTTAAGTGCACAGATGTGGCACAGGAGCTGAAAAAATGAATTAAGCTATTCCTGAGGGTTAAGTGGAGGTATTGCATGGAGACTTCAGTTAGAACTCATGTGACAGAGTTTGGTGGAGTTATTGAGGTATTTGGTGGAGTTGTGTTCAGTTTAACTCAGTTAGACACAATTGAGCTAGTTGTATCTAGTCTAACTGATTGATACACTAGTGAGAGTGGTGTGAATTAATTATTAATTAATTCACTAATTATTAACTCATTAATAAACTGAAAAATATAACAGTTAACTACAGTGCATGGACAGTTTCAGTGGAGACCAGTGGAGAGGTAGGTGAAAGAGCAGGTTGACTATCAGTTGTGACTATACTGTTGCATGAGTTTGCACCAAACATTGATGGAGATTCCAACGAGGATTGCGTGAGCAAGGCTGGACCAATTCGAGTTCATTCAGAGCCATTCTTCAACAGGGATTGCGCAGTAGAGGCAGGCTAGTAGGTGGCAAAGATCGGTGCATGGATTTGCTAGATTGGGCCTGATTAGTGTGTAGCGATTGTATTGTACTGAGAGCTTGTGAGAAGCTTTGTATGAGGATTTTTACATGATCTATATGACATATATTATATACAGAAACTTGGGGTTTTTAGCTTCAGGCTTTCCCGTTAAAACACTGTGTTCATATGTGTGAATTTTTATGGTTTCAATGTGTGCATGCAATTGATTTAATTTCCACAAGTAATGGTCAATGGTGGAATAGATTCTGTATTGTGCATGAGGTCAAATAGTGTGTGATCAAGAGAATCTTAGACATATAACATATCAGTTATATAATTTCTACAAAGTCATGACCCTATTCATGAAAGAATCGATGTCCTCTATCTCCTTCATCTGCAGACTTTCAAAATCTCTCCTAGTATTATGCAATTTAACAATATTGACTTTGGCCATATCTGTATATCTTGTCACCAATGTTTCCCATGCTTCCTTTTCTGAAGACGTGATCATAATATTCTGGAAAACTTCCCGATCCACTATTTGTTGGATAAGCAACAACTCTTGTGCATTATTCCTTTTGTCTTTATTCCATTGTTATCTCTTTGCATCAGTGAGAGCTCTTTCTTCTACTCCACTCTCAGGATTTGAAAACCTAAACTTGACATGATCCCAAAAATTATGCACCCTCAACATGGTCTCCATATTAAATGCCCAAACATCAAAATCTTTCCCTGTGAAAAAGGAAGTTGTGGTTGGAAACTCGATGTTTCCATCTTTATTCAAAAAATTTCTCTTCTGAAACCCTAATAAGTTTCTCTTTTTGTAAGCTTTTCAAAGCTAAAAAAAATAACCCTAAGCTTTATTTTTATATAAAAATTCTTTTATGAAAAAACTTTATATAAAAAATATTTTTTAATAAGCTCCTTTTTAAAACCTTATTATAATATCTTTTTGAAAATCCTTTTAAAAACATTTCCTCTTATATACTCACATGACCTTTATAAAAGGACCTCTTAATTAAAACTATAACTCTCATTTATCCTTTTAAATATTCGTTTGGTAACTCTTTGCACTAACGCGTATCAAGCGTACAATCTGTTGACCTTTTTTTTAAGAACTAACGTGTCAGAAGTGATGACACCTTGTGTGATAACGTTGTCCATAGTTATCAAGACCAAAGTTAGTGTACTAATGCAGTTGTTGATATAAGTAATCTGCGTGTTTGTTTCTCTACAGAAGGAACCTACATTATAACGCCCTATATATAATGTACGAGGTGCATTATTGCTTTAAACAATAGAAAAAAAATTATCTTCTCACACATGGATTATTGTTGATCTGTCCTCCCTGACTCTCGGTAACCTCGCTCCGTGATCTGAATGGGAAAATTTGCTTTGCTGTGCTATTTTCCTCTTCAGAATATAAACAAAGTGCTTAAGGATTATAAGGTAAATTGTAAGTTAAAACTAAGTTTTCATGTAAATTTATTGAGCAAATTAACATGAAAAAATCACTGAACAACAACATATAATAGACATAAACAACACCATAAACTGTAACAAAAAAACACTTGATGAAGGAGTTCACCCCTACTGGGCTACGTCTCCTTGGTCCAGCTTCCAATGACTTGGCCCTCTTCAATTATGCTCAAAAGTGTGATTACATATATTTACAATGCTCAAACAACTCTAAAACCTGCTCCAATGGCTCCAAAATGCCCAAAAATGTCTGTTTGGCCTCCTTCTCATATGAAATTAGTCAAAAAAATGGAGAAGTTATGAGCCTCCCTAGTTTCCCTCCTAACCACTCAAAATTTTCCCCAAAATCAGGACCGGTCCTATAATTTTGCCCCATTTTCGGATAACGGAGCGACAATTTCCCAAAATTCTAAGAGAAATTTTTGGACCATTAAAAACAAAAATAGAGCCTAAAATATTAATTAAAAACTATTATAATGTGGTTTAAATCATTTTTTTTTTAAATAAAAATTCGGTGGTCGCATTAACAACTGCCGATTAAAGTAGTACTAGTCACATGCTAGATTGGATGATGGTCTATGTGGTGGTCCCAACCACCGTGCCCCTGTTCACGAGCATCACCTCTATGAATAATTGTTTTAGGGGGGGGGGGGGGGTCGGGGAGAAGCCCTGACCCCTAACCCCATACCTCTACCAACCATAAATCTAATATGTATTGTGCCATAAGTTTAAACAAGTAATATGGTAGACCATGTAGTTAAGAAATGCACTCTTATGTGATAGGTCACCATTTTGATTCCACCAGAGTGCAGTTTGGCCTTAAAACAAATTTTCGTGGCATCCTGTGCTGCCTTGTGGCAGCCTCCAATTGGGCCACATGACAGTATGTGGTTGTCCACATTTCACACAAATAAAATTCAACCAATCAGCACCCACTGAACAACTTAGAAGTGGTGAAGCATGACAGGCTGAAAAAAATTACATTTCGACCAACCAGAAGAGGCCACGTGGCATCATGCCACTGGCCCAAATTTTTTTCCCTGCCAACTATCATTTTTCGAAAAATTTTCTGTTCAGAAAAGAGGAAAGAACACTTTTCTATGAGCATATGGTGTCAGTTTTTTGCGAAACGGGTTGCGCCAGATTCATAATAACGATATGTATGTGGTCGCAGGTTCCAAACCATTATGAAAAAAATCACTTTTGAGCATGATTTTGTGCACCTGATCACTCCTCCCCACTGGAAGCTTTTGGACCCCAAAAGATCATTTTTAGTTGTTCAAAAAATTATTGTACACTGGCCTCACCTTTCCAATATCAATCCATTGAGACTTGCCTGGATTAGTGCCTTTTAGCCCCACACGAAGGTAGTATACACTCCCTCTTTTTCATGTCCTTGTTCTTCTATCAAGAATGGTGTCTTGCTGAAGCTCATCCAAGTATTCGAGAGAAAAATATTGAATGGACGGAATCTGAACATGTTCTCCTTGATCTTCAATCAAAGGAGGCTCATACAACATTAAGTTCTCAACATTAACAACAGAGCAAATTTTCATGTATGAAGGAAAATAGAACTTGAAGGAATTGTCACCAATCTTTTCCAAAATTTTCAAAGGACCATAAGAGATTGGTTTTAGTTTTTTACCTTCCCCTTGAAGCCTCTCTTGGCTAATGTGAAGCCAAACTTCGTCACCAACTTGGAACTTGTGATCTACATGATGCTTGTCACGCCTTGCTTTATACTTTCCTTGGCTCTTTTCAAGCTGATATTGAACTATTTGATGTATCAATTAGATTTGTTTTATGAAAGTATTGGCTTTGTCTATGTCTCTATGGCCATCAATAGCAACATCATTCACAAAAATGAAATCCAATGGCGATCTAGGCAAGTATCCAAGACATGCATCAAATGGAAATGTTTATGTAGAGGAGTGTTTTTCACGGTTGTAAGAATGCTTAATGTAATGAAATTGTTCATACCACAACTTAGGATGTTTGTTTCAATATCCTCAAAAGAATATGTATGAATGTTCGATTGACCACTTTATTTTGACCATCTATTTGTGGATGAAAAGTTGTACTCTTTTTCAACTTGTATCCATCAAGTCCCACAAACTTGACCAAAAATTTCGAACAAATCGAGACTCTCGATCACTAACGGTAGATGTGGGAAACCCAATGTTGTGGAGGTAAATTCCCTCTGCGGATAGAGGCGATCCCTACTAGCCCAGACCGGGTCTAGCAACAATCGTTCACGCTATAGTACAGGTTCCTAATTGCAAATAAACCAACTAGTGATGAAGGCTTACCTGGAATCCAACGTTGTCGCTTGTAGAGAAAGTAGCGCTCCCGTTCCTTAGCTCTAGCAGATCACAATTCTCACGATATTTGTGATCGGACACCTGCACATAAAGGAAACAAAAAAAATGCAAGCGTAAAATCCAGTACATACAACTATATGTCAGTCAGAGAAGAAATAACTCATGATCATCATCAAGAACAAGAGTGGAACCATAACCAATAGTTGCTTATCATTAATTAATCAAAAGAAGAATACAACCATAGCTTTGACGCTGAATTCTCCTTCGGAGGGTCATCAGCAGAACGTGTCTTGATAAAGCCTGTCAGGGATGGGACAAGCCTCTCTCTCTGGATGTCTCGACAATAATCTCCTTGCTTGGATTTGGCCTTAAGGGAATGGATCAAGGCTCTTGCAGCATTAGGCTCTTGGGAACTTGGAGACTAGCTTGCAAAGGAGATGAGCAAGCTTTTATAGACGGAGGAAGGGGAGTTGGGATCCCTACAATCATGGGATTGGCCCTATCCTCAAGGAAGCTTCCATGAGAGGTGGAAAACCACTTCCCCTACATGGAGATCCGTAGCCAAACCTCCCAACTCAAGATAGATACCAGTTTAGGAATTGGTTAGGATGAAACTTCCGCCATTTATTTTTAAAAAACATTCCTTAAAATGGCTGGCACGAGTGCGACTCTGGGACAGAGCGCCAATTGGCATGCCCTCTTTGAAGGATTTCCCCCATTGGCACGGGTACTGAACTGGCTGCTCGCGCCAACGCAAAAAAGGGTGTCTTTAGGGTTTTCCACAAGGAGTTGTCTTTAGGGCAATGAAAGCTCATGTTCAGAGGAATGTCATGAAAGTGGTTTCAAGTCATGTCACTGCTCACAGGTCATGGAATGAGCCCTCCAATTGTGCGAGATGGGGAATTGCAGGGACGGTGACAAATTGTTGTGTAACAGATGCCCCCTAAAGCATGAGGCCCGAAAGAGAGAGAGGGGTGAAATGCTTTATGAGAACGTGTCCAACTGAAAACACCGCTGTCGGAAAACCTGCGTAGATAAGTACAAATGATATCTCAAATACATGGTATATGTGGTATGGGCGTAGCCATCCATAATAGAGTATGTAGAAAACCAGATCCGAGGCATGGACGTAGCCATCCAGTGAGGATCGATAAATATAATCAGGTACGGTCGCAGCCATGCAATTAGTGAGTCATGTAACTAATCATAATAATCCACAAAATCGCAGCCTGGATTATAACAAACAGGAATCCAGGGTCTTGCGCTCCATCTCGACCCGAACAAAGTACAAGTTCAAGCATGCGAATAAGTGAGCTGAATTCGAACATGCAAGAACATCGTCTGATTACCAGCCAATGATGAAAGCTGTTAACAAGTGCGAGAGGTACCACCATTAATGCTAATGGTACTCAAGGTACTACAGGTACAATCTACGGCATGTGAACAATGAGCTGACGTCGAACACCCGTAGAATCACTCGATTGGAGGCGAAAGATGAAAACCTCACGCCGAATGCGAAAAACCTACCATTCAGGCATGCAGGCTCCAAGGTACCAGAAGGGAGTCTCTAGATTAGCTTCCTAGATAATGAGCTGAAGTTGACAAGAAGTGTTAGGTCCCTATATCACTAGTATAGTCCCTTATTATTGTTAGTGTAACCCCCTTATTGTTATTATTTAACCCTTGTAACCCCCATTTTGTTATTATTGTGCCCTTAAATTAGTATTGTTAGGTCGGCTAGGATTACATTGTGGCCCACTAGGATTACATTATGGCCCCATGGACTCCTATATATAGAAAGGAGGTTTTGTTCATTTGTATCATCTAAGAATTGTTCATTTATGTAATGTATTGGAGGTTTCCCCCTCAAAGTGGCTCATTTCTAAGGCGTTGATATCTCTTTTCTTCTCTTTTTGGAGCTGGTTACACAACATTTGGTATCAGAGCTTTGGATTCTAGGGTTTCGCTGTTCCAAACAGGTCATCGTGGCATTTTCCCTATAATTTTTTTTTCTACGAAGCTTCAGAAGCTGAAATTTTTAGGGTACGAAGCTAAAATCTTGAGGAAGTTTGTATAAAAATTTTAGAGCTTGGTTCGCAATATTTTCGGAGATATGATCTGTGGAAGTTAGGTCTTTTTTCAGGCTCCTAAACAGGTCATCGTGGCATTTGAGCTATAATTTTCTACGAAGGTTCAGAATCTGAAATTCATATGGTGCAAAGCTTAAATCTTGAGGAAATTCGTTAAAAAATTTCAGATCTTGGTTCGCAATATTTTTGGAGATATGATCTGTGGAAGGTAGTGATTTTTCAGGCTCCTGAATTTCATCTCAAAGAGGTGATCGTGGGAAAAGTTCAATAACTCTCTCTCTGGGCATCAGATTGGAGTGCCGTAAAAATTGTTCGCAATTACACAGAATGTAGTTTCTTGGCTATCAATTTTAGAGACAAATTACGAAATAATGACACGTGGCTAGTCGTACAAGTTCGCTCTACTGAACCAGTCCATAATTAGGTCATTGTGGGAGATTGGACACAACTTTGTCTTGGAGAATCCAAATCAGGTCAGACCTGTGGCATTCAAAAGATAATTTAGAGGGCTACTCCAATGCTGAATTTCAAATATTGAAGAGCTGCAATCACAGAGATAATACAATTACAATATCGAGCTCCTCAAAGCAAGTAAAAGGTGTGTATTTTTTTTTTCCGAATTGCATAAGTCTTGTTTGAAGAATCAAGTTGAATTGATTGCAAGGCCTATTGTAGAATAGATATCAATATTGGAGTCTAAAATGGCCCCTAAAAATAATTCAACACCCATTAAGCCTTTAGAAGGCTCTACTATGACTCATGAAGACGAAGAATGGCAACATGACATATCAAAATTACAAGAGAAAGTGCAACAAATTTCGCTCTCGCAAAGAACAACAAAAAATGAAATGGAAGTTTTGAAGAAGGGCGTGGAAAATAATATGGATGGTTTGAAGAAATGCGTGGAAGCTAAGATTAATGGTTTGGAAGCTAAGATGGATGGCATGGAAGTGGGCATGGAAGCTAAGCTGGATGACATGGAAGCTAAGATTGATGAAAAAATGAAAGACAACATGGAAAACATGAAGAAAGATCTAAAAGTAGACATCGAAAGTTTGGGAAAGTTGATACAAGAAATGTTTCCTAATGGTGAAAAGATAGTAGAGGAAACTCATGATGAGAAAAAAATAAATGTTAATCGTGATTTCATAAACTCTAATGTTTGCGGGAAGAACCACCATATTCCAAAAATGGATATGAGGAAGTTTGATGGAAAGGATCCTGTAACATGGATACTACGGATGGAGCAATATTTTGATCTCCATAATGTGCAAAACACACAAAAGGTACGCATTGCAACTTTACATTTAGAACAAAATACATTTGTATGGTATCGATGGCTTTGCTCTCGTAAAAAAATTGTCACTTGGTCAATTTTTACGGAGGAAATAATAGCACATTATGAGGATACAAAGAGCAACACCTTCTTTAGCCAATTGATAAATCTCAAACAAAAGGGTTTAGTGGGGCAGCACATTGAGGACTTCCAAAAATTGAATATAAGGGTAACTGATATTCCAGAGGAACACATGATTGATATCTTCATAGGCACTTTAAAGGATAACATCCAACATGAAGTTCACGTTTTGGAACCTGATTCATTGGAGAAGGCATTCGGGTTGGCAAGAAAAGTTGAATGTAAAATTATGGCGACAAGGAAGCCTACCACTCAATTCAATAAAGTAGGAAATGTTGCTACGCCTAGATTTCCACAACCTACAAGGTTGACACCACAACAATTGGAAGAAAAAAGAGAAAAAGGGCTTTTCTACAGTTGTGATAGCAAATACACTAAAGGTCATAAGTGTGCTGAGAAGAATATATTTTACATAGATTGTGAAGAGGAAGAAGAAAATGAACAAGAAGAAGATATACACTAGGAACCAGCCCCAGAAGAGGAAGAAATGAATCCAACCATATCGTGTAATGCACTGGCAGGAATTACCACTCCTCAAACTCTCAAGATAAGAGGACAAATCAAGAAGAGAAAGGTAATAGTGTTGATTGATTCAGGTAGCACCCATAATTTTATTCATTGTAAGGTAGCCAAGGAATTAAATTGTTTCCTATACCCAGCACCAGAATGTCGAGTGATGGTTGCAAATGGAGGAACTATAAATTGCTCTGGAAAATGCCATAATATCAAGCTAACCATGGGGGAATATGTATTGATTAGTCCAATGCTTTCCATTCCTATGGGAGGTGCTGATGTTGTACTAGGAGTACAATGGTTACAATCTTTGGGGACGGTAGCTTTTAATTTTCAAGAAATTTTCTTGAAATTTTTTTCAGAAGGAAAGGAAGTCGAATTACGGGGTATTGAAGGGAAGCCGGGAAGGATAATAAGCTCTAATGGCATGGAAAAGCTTCTAAAGAAATAACAACGAGGCGTAATTGCACAATTATGCTCACTAGAAGTTCCAACATCAAAATCATCTATTTCTGCAGATCTCCAACAAGTCTTGGACAATCATTCCAAGGTGTTTGAAACTTCCAAAGGACTCCCACCTATTCGTGATCATGATCATGCTATTCATTTGATTCCAGGAAGTGTTCCTCCAAACATCAGGCCTTATAGATATGCTTACTTCCAAAAGAGCGAAATTGAACGTATGATTGCAGAAATGTTAGAGGCGGGTATAATTCAACCTAGTCAAAGTTCTTTCTCTGCTCCTATAGTTTTGGTACACAAGAAGGATGGATCATGGCGAATGTGTCCAGATTATAGGGAGCTCAATAAGCTCACCATTAAAGAAAAATTTCCCATTCCTGTGATTGATGAATTATTGGATGAATTACATGGAGCAATTTATTTTACCAAGTTGGATCTTCGTTCAAGATATTATCAAATTAGAATGAAGACTGAAGATATTCCAAAAATAGCATTTTGAACTCATGAGGGTCATTATGAATTTTTGGTCATGCCTTTTGGTCTTACCAATACACCTTCTACATTTCAAGGGTTGATGAATTCCATTTTCAAACCCTTCCTTAGAAAATTTGTGCTAGTATTTTTTGATGATATACTAATCTACAACAGGACTTGGAAGGATCATGTTCAACATGTTGACAAGGTGCTCAAACTATTGCAGGAGAAACAATTATATGCAAAAACATCCAAATGTTTCTTTGGAGTACAAGAAGTGGAATATTTGGGTCATATTGTATCTCACAAGGGTGTTAAGGTAGACCCTAACAAAATTAAAGCCATTAAGGAATGGAAAGTCCCCACAACCATAAAGCAGTTGCGAGGATTTCTCGGGTTAACAAGGTATTATCGCAAGTTTGTTAATAATTATGGGAGAATAGCAGCACCTCTAACAACATTATTGAAGAAAGATGCATTTTCATGGACTCCTGAAGCAACTAAAGCCTTTGAACGTCTTAAGGAGGCAATGTGCCATGCACCGGTCTTAGCTACGCCAGACTTCACAAAAACCTTTATTGTGGAATGTGATGCCTCAGGAAATGGAATTGGTGCAGTTTTAATGCAGGAAGGAAGACCCATTGCTTTTGAAAGTCGTCCAATCAAAGGAAAGTATTTACAGAAGCCTATTTATGAGAAGGAAATGTTAGCAATACTGCATGCACTAAAGAAATGGAGAACTTACCTAATGGGAAGACACTTCAAGGTAAAAACTGATCATGATAGTCTTAAACACTTTTGGAACAAAGACTATCTTCAGAAGAGCAGCAAAAATGGGTCACAAAGATGTTGGGTTATGAATTTGAAATAATCTACAAAAAAGGAAAGCTTAATGTTGTTGCGGATGCACTCTCAAGAAAGAATGAAGAGGTGGAAGCATTGCTTTGTGCCATTTCTATTATCCAACCAGATTGGATAACTGAAGCAAGAGATGAATGGAAGAAGGACAAAGATGTATGGATACTCATTCAAAAGTTGCAGCAAGATCCTAGTACATCTGATACATTTAGTTGGAAAAAATGATTCCTTATGGTACAAAGATCGCTTATATCTTTGTAAGAATTCCCAACTAAAACAAAAGATTCTTCTGGAATTGCACACTTCTCCTTTAGGAGGACACAGGATTTTTAAAAACTTACCACAGGGTGAAGAAAGAATTTTTTTGGGATGGCCTTAAATCTGATATTCAAAAGTTTGTGGCGGAATGTTTGGTTTGCCAGCAGAATAAAGTGGAGACAATTAAGACCCGGGACTTCTACAACCTTTATCCATTCCAAGTCAGCGTTGGGAGGAGATTTCAATGGATTTTATCACAGGTTTACCTAAGTCTGAAGGAAAGAATGTCATCACGGTGGTAGTTGATAGACTTACCAAGTATGCACACTTTTGTGCATTATCTCATCCATTTAAAGCAAGTACAGTTGCTACTACATTTGTGGACAGAATTCAAAAGCTACATGGAAGCCCAAGGGTTATTGTGAGCGACAAAGATCCCATTTTTACGGGAAATTTTTGGATGGAGTTATTTTCTTGTTTGGGTACTCAATTATATCATAGCTCATCTTATCATCCTCAATCTGATGGTCAAACTGAGATAGTAAACAAATGTTTGGAAGGATATCTTCGTTGTTTTGTATCTGATAAACAAACACAATGGGTCAAGTGGTTACCTCTCGCTGAATGGTGGTATAACACTTCCTTCCATATTGCAGCAAAAATGACCCCATTTATGGCACTTTATGGATATCATCCACCATCCATCACATCATCTTTAAGGGAAAATTCGAAGGTTCAAGCAGTGGAAGATCACATCGAGCATCAGCAAGAAGTTCTCCAACTCTTAAAGGATACTGAATTTGGCTAAGTAGACCAAACCATGACAGGATGTTAGTTGTTCTTGCTTGTGAAAGTTTTGATGTTGGAATTCATTTATTTTGCAGTACATAACCATACAAATAAATGTCCCTCAAGCAAGCTAAGAAGGATAATAAATTATCACCAAATTACTATGGTCCATACAAGGTGTTGCAAAAGATTGGTACTATGGCATACAAATTGGAGCTTCCTGCTTCTTCACGAGTGCATCCAATTTTCCATGTTTCATGCTTAAAGAAGGTTATAGGTGAAAATATTCCAGTTCAAACAATATTTCTAGAACTTTATGAGGAAGGAAAAATCATATTGGAACCTGAAGCAGTCACGGAAACAAGAACTCGACAGCTATGGAATCGATCAATTTCAGAGTATCTCATCAAGTGGAAGAACTTACCCACTGAAGATTCTACATGGCAGGATGAGAATTTTATACAGAAGCACACGAACTACTCCAACGTTGAGGACAACACATTTTTTGAGGGAGAGGGGGGGGGGGGGGGGGGGGGGGCATCTTAAGGTCCTATATCACTAGTATAGTCCCTTATTATTGTTAGTGTAACTTGTAACATTGTATTTAACACATAGCCTTCATTTATTTATTATTGTGCCCTTAAATTAGTATTGTTGAGTCGGCTAGGATTACATTATGGCCCACTAAGGATTACATTGTATTTATTGACTCCTATATATGAAAGAGTTTTTGTTGTTGTATCATCCAAGAATTGTTCGTTTATGTAGCTGTATTGGAGGTTTCCCCCTCGAAGTGGCTCATTTCTAAGGCATTGATATCTCTTTTCTTCTCTTTTGGGTAGTTACAAGACGAGTGACCTTGATCGAAGGTGGGCCATAGTGTTTCCCACATCATCGACGCGAGACAGAGGAACATAATGTCTTTGTGAATCAGGATCAGATGAGAATCAGAGGAAGGTTGATACTTGTAGAGGTCAACTTCTCTTGAACATATAAACGGCACGACAGTGAGTTTGGTAGCATTTGACATCAACGGATCAGAGGTCATGGCGACGAGGCAAAGAGTAGATGAGAGGTTAAAAGGATCACCCAAACCCATGGAGGCAAGTGGAAAACGAGATGAGATATCCCCAACCCGACACGAATGCAGACAAGTGCCATGTTCAAGAGTGACATACTGCCGACACGACAATGATGTTGGTTCCATTTTTCCCCACCATTTCTGGCGAGTACCTCTTTATTTTTACACAAGCTTGAAGAGGATACCATATGCTTGTTGTATAAGCCCATCCTAGTACATTTAACGAGCCCTAGGAAGGAGGGACTCGAATAGCGTCATTACGACTGAATTCGATGTCATCAGGGTTTAACGAGTCTGACAAAGGAAGAAATCGACGTCTTTTCATGTTTAGAGAGTTTGAAAAGACAGCGGAAAAGTAAACTCCAACGGTCCCTTTTCATAAATAGTTCCTCAAATCCAAAAAGGTAGAAAACAATGTCTGCGAAAACCTCCTAGTCGCGATAGGCTAGGGTATTCCTTTTTCGTAAATAATCTATCCCAAACCGAAAAAGGGGTAAACGTATACTGGGTAGATTTCTTTTCATGGCCACTTTAACGAGATCGAAATGACAAGGGCCTCGGCAATATTTTCATGTTTAGAGAGTCAGAAAAGAGCTGAAAGATGACTCCTCCTGAAGGAATGAGTGGTATTAAGGGTAGCAAATGGTTCCAGTAATGGTGGAACTACTCTGAAAAAATAAAGGTTGAGAGGCTGGCTAACAAGACCACTCATCAAAGTGGTTCCCCAGGAATGGGTAAAACAACCAAGTGAAGGCATATGATCGGCCAAGCAGATAGTGACGATGGAGTGAGAAAACCAAGGCTCATATGGAAAAAACAGGCTGATAAAATGGAAATCACAAGAGGTAAAAATGGGAATGGTTTCATTTTTACACAAGCTTGAAATCAGGAAACTCTGCTTGAAGTTGGTTTCATTTTTTACACAAGCTTGAAAAAAGATAAACTATGCTTGAAACCGGTTTCATTTTTACACAAGCTTGAAATGGAAACAAACTATGCTTGAAAAAGTAAGCATGCCCCCAGCATGGTGACTCAATTCGAGGTACATGCCCCCCAAGCTTCAGTCCATATGAAAGGCAGATGGAGTGAAGGTTCAAGTTATGAGATCTAGATAAAGTCTCAACTGGGATTTTACGAGATCTTAACAAAGACTCGAATTGAACGGGAATGTGTTTCATTGTTTTAACGAGGTTGACACATTAAAAGAACTATCCTCAGACACCCTTGTTTCATTTTTTAAGGAGCTTGGCACAAGACAAGGAACTCTGCTTCGACAACATTGTTTCATTTTTTAAGGAGCTTGACACAAGACAAGGAACTTTGCTCTGAGAACCTGGTTTCATTTTTTAAGGAGATTGACACAGGAAAAGAACCATGCTCCGACCAGACCCGATTTCATTTTTTAAGGAGCTTGACACAGGAAAAGAACCATTCTCCGAACACGTTGTTTCATTTTTTAAGGAGCTTGACACAAGACAAGGAGCCATGCTCCGACCGACCTCATCATAATGAACAAGAATTCATCGCTTCCACGAGTTCCACTCCCGATGGAAGGGAAACATCCTGGAAGTCAGGACCCAATGCCCCCAGCACTTGATGCACAATGGCACTATCACTGGGTACAGGCACGGGGTAGGTAGCCACATAGTTGACCTACGGTGGGGTAGATACAACGGGTGGATCAAAACCAGGAAGGGATGATGGTGGACCAGCTGCCACATCAGGACCAAAGAACGAAAGCTGATCAATGGTCACAATCCGTCCTTCATGTGGAAAACAGACCACATGAAAAAGGGAGGAGACAGACACTCCCATGGCATAGGTGTAATCACACCCCAAAATCAGATTGAAATCCAAGGGGCCTGGAACAACCATCACGTCCATATGGACGGTTTTACCTCCCAAAGTAATAGGTAACCTTGGAAGGATCCCTAACGGTTGACTCGTTCTTCTGTTAAACGCCAACAGATTCTGTGTAACAGGTGCAAGCGGCGGTGAACCGAAAGCTTTCCAAGTAGTTGAGGATAGAACACTAACAGACGCGCCTTCGTCTATAATGGTGTTGGGTACAACCAGACCAAAAGCCTGTACTGTGATCTCGAAAGGCACATAAGACAGAAGGTGGTATCCTGTAAATCGATTCCAATCAAAGGAAGCGACCAAACTACTCAGAGGGGCTACCATCGAATCAAGATGGTCTTCCCCTGGTGTTACAGAAGAAGAAGGAGCATCCTCCATGACCTCCATCTCGAAGGTGGGAGGGGTATCCTTCGAGACCTCCATCACGGGAGGTGAAGGGGGATCTTCTTGAGATATAGGGGCAGGAGAATCTTTCTCCAAGTCTGAAGAATCTGAAGAAACCAGAAGAACATGGGGGGTGTGGGGTCCACTCCCAACGGAAAAGACCTGGTGCACCGAAGACGGGGCCAGTTCAACCGATCCCACGACCAATGGTTGGTTGGGAATGGATTCCTGAATTTGAATTTCCGAGGGAGCGAGATTGACCAAGGATGAATCTTGACCAATCGTGGCATCAGTAGGTGGAAGACTCAAAGAAAGTTGTTTGTAACCAGTGAGAAGGCATGGTGTAGAAACACTCAGGTTGTCCAACACTCGCTTGGCTTCATCCATATAAGGACAAAGGTGAATGGCATGGTGCCCTTCACACAACTTATAGGGATTGGTAATCTTACCTTGCTTTTTAGGAGACTTACCAACACCAGTTGAAGACGTGCCCCCAACCTGAATCCTAAAAGCCAAAGGCAATGACAGACTACTGTTGGAACATTCTTCAAGCACCTTGGGAATGCCAGGGCAATCTCGAAGAAGATGGTCTCCCGTGCACAACATGCAAGGGAACTTTACTTTCCATGGAGGGTTGGAAGGTTTATCAAGAGGAGACTTCTTAGGTGCAATAGCTGCAGAGCTAGCCTCTCCCTTATCAGACTTCTTCTTCTTTGTATTCTTCTTCTTCTTCTTAGCCACCTGCTTACTCGAATCCAGACTTTCACCAGGAAAAGTAGAAGAGGAGGACGCAGAAACAGGTGAAGAAGGGGAAAGGTCCACCTTGAAATCAACATGATGTTGTTTAGGCGGAGGAATTGGTTGAACAGTAGCTGAGACATTCGGAACCACAGAGGTTGAAAACAACCAAACATGCAACCCAATAGTTAACCCAGGAAGGGACAACGTTGCCATATAAGGAGCACCAACATTTCCAAAAGGAGGAAAATGACCAGGATTCCCATCGGAGGGGATTCCTTGGTTGGTGAACTCCGGAAAAGTTTCCATCAACAACTCAAAACCACACACGGGCTAAAAACCAAGGCACACAGTCAAACGACCAACAAGCAAATTCTAAAAGGGCGTGTGATCGCAGGTGATTTATTTTACCACATTGAAACTTAGAAAATTCACCGTTTCATATTTAAGAGTCAAGAAACGGATGAAAGGTGACTCTATCTCTTTTAGTTTTGAAGCAAGCATGAAAGGACAAGCGCTTGATGATCTTTTGAAATTTAAAGATTCAGATAAGATCAAAATGACTGCTCAGGAATACTAGGCAAAAAGGGTGTACCAAATAATCGTGAACTGCAATATACACCTTGGTTTCATAATGAAAGATAAATCAACCAAGGACTTAACGTACGTGCAGGCAATCTCCCTGAATGCTGTGTCCGGTGTATCACGGGTATAAGGCGACAGACTCAGCTTCCTATGGATAAAGGATAGAAACCTAGTGGGGTCTCCCTTTATATACTCGACGGTACGGGGAGCACAAGTACGTACTAGTGCTGTCTAAAGCCAAGAGGAGAACGACAGCTACTAGGTTTAAAGACGCTGGAACACGTCTCTAGCCTAGGCCTCTAAATATTTCGTTAATGTTTCAATGCTGCCTTAGTGTAAATTGAATGAATTTTAATTTTAATCTTCAATTATGTTTCAATTTTCAGGCCCTAGTGAGTGCCATATGACAATCTCCTATATGCAGCTATATGAGAAAAGAAATACTTTTAATTCGATGAATGCTATCTAGTTAAGGGAAGAGATTCAAACAATGATGCAACAAACAACAACACTGTAAATAGAATTTTTCCAAACTAGATGACTTTCACTATCCAAAAGTATGCAATTGTAATCTATGCACAATCCTCTTTTCCGAAAACTATGCAATTGTAATCTATGCACAATTTCCTTTCTCTTTTCAAATTATAAGAATGCACTCAATGCATTTTTCGATGAAATGAGAATCTACTTAATGCATGCTTTTAATAAAAGAGAATGCAATCAAAGCGATTTCTAGTTTTCAATCATTAAACAATGTAATCTAAGTTCAATGATGAATCTCAAAAAATACTTTTCAATGCAATGTGATCTAATGCATTTTAACGAAAAGCAAACTATGAGATGAAAACTAAAAGAACGCAAATCTCCTTAATGGATGATAAATGCAAAAGAGATGTAAACAAACACTAAGAATGCAACCGTTGTTTCAAACACTTTGTCACGAAATCCCTCAAAAGGCGGCAAGACATATGAGGTCAAACACAAAGAGGACTTCCAAAGCAAGAGATCAAAACAAGGCATTCATTCCCTTTTACATCAAACAATCATGGAGAGAAGACATTTCAAACAATGAGAAATGTAATCTATGCTCATACAGTGAAAATATCGGAAGGGAAAGACACTAGTGAAGGATTTAGGGAAAAAATCTCAATTTTAACACACCCTGAAATTGGCCCGACTTTGTCATTGACAACTAGCGCCAACTGGCACAACTTGCTCACTAAAAACTAGCGCCAATGCCAAATTGGCTCAGGTTGCTAACTGAAAACAAGCGCCAATGCCTGAAAATGAAAAAAAAAAGAATTTCTCCCAACCAAGACCAGACTCACCACTTCAAGTAGAATCTAAAACAAACCCAGAAGCAAAGTAATGACCAAAAGAAAATTTCGAACAAGGGTAAACCCTAGCACCTACAAGAGATGGCGCGACT
The DNA here is from genome assembly GCA_034641835.2 of Pinus albicaulis. Taxonomy (NCBI): domain Eukaryota; kingdom Viridiplantae; phylum Streptophyta; class Pinopsida; order Pinales; family Pinaceae; genus Pinus; species Pinus albicaulis. The sequence goes on from CM076572.1 coordinate 912,398,130, forward strand.
GTCTGGCTATAATTCGTGATAGACAGGGGATGGTGTGAGTGATGAACTGGCAACCTGCGCCAATTGGCGCGACTATCAGGGTGGAAACCGCGCCAATCAAGCCAACCATGAAAGGATGAAAATTTGAAAAAGCAGAGGTCAGATTTGATCCTCTGGGGCTGAACCAAAAGCCAAACATAAAAAGAGCCAGCCAAAAGAGCTGATCAAGCAAGCAGAATCGAGAAACAACCGAAAATACAAGACAATACTCCAAGTGTTCAGTTCATAAACTAAACCGGAGATTGACTGAAGCAGCTTTGATCTACTTTGATAATGCAGAGAAATAGCGTTTCAAAGGCTATCTGGCTAACTTCAGGCTCTGTCTGTAGCTTACAAAGCAGAACAACAACAAGCTAGACGATCCCCAGCGGAGTCGCCAATTTGTTGTGGAGGTAAATCCCCTCTGCGGATAGAGGCGATCCCTACTAGCCCAGACCGGGTCTAGAAACAATCGTTCACACTATAGCACAGGTTCCTAATTGCAAATAAACCAATTAGCGATGAAGGCTTACTTGGAATCCAACGTTGTCACTTGTAGAGAAAGTAGCGCTCCCGTTCCTTAGCTCTGGCAGATCACAATCCTCACGATCTCCGTGATCGGACACTTGCACATGCAGGAAACAAAACAAACGCAAGTATAAAATCCAGTACATACAACTATATGTCAGTCAGAGAAGACATAACTCCTGATCATCATCAAGAACAAGAGTGGAACCATAACCAATAGTCGCTTATCATTAATTAATCAAAAGAAGAATACAACCATAGCTCTGACACTGAATTCTCCTTCGGATGGTCGTCAGCAGAACGTGTCTCGATAAAGCCTGTCAGGGATGGGACAAGCCTCTCTCTCCGGATGTCTCGACAATAATCTCCTTGCTTGGATTTGGCCTTAAGGGAATGGATCAAGGCTCTTGGGAACTTGCAGACTAGCTTGCAAAGGAGATGAGCAAGCTTTTATAGATGGAGGAAGGGGAGTTGGGATCCCTACAATCATGGGATTGGCCCTATCCTCAAGGAAGCTTCCATGAGAGGTGGAAAACCACTTCCCCTACATGGAGATCCGTAGCCAAACCTCCCAACTCAAGATAGATACCAGTTTAGGAATTGGTTAGGATGAAACTTCCGCCATTTATTTTTAAAAAACACTCCTTAAAATGGCTGGCGCGAGTGCGACTTTGGGACAGAGCGCCAATTGGCACGCCCTATTTGAAGGATTTCCCCCATTGGCGCGGGTACTGAACTGGCTGCCCGCGCCAATGCAAAAAGGGGTGTTTTTAGGGTTTTCCACAAGGAGTTGTCTTCAGGGCAATGAAAGCTCATGTTCAGAGGAATGTCATGAAAGTGGTTTCAAGTCATGTCACTGCTCACAGGTCACGGAAGGAGCCCTTCAATTGTGCGAGATGGGGAATTGTAGGGACAATGACAAATTGCTGTGTAACACCCAAAATGAACCCAAACATGCTAAAAGAATAGTTGAGTTGTTTGTTCAACTGTGATTTTATTTTTACATGGCATTAATATACACATCTTTCTGAACATATGTACAAATACATACAAATAATCATGACCTATTTTTGACAATGGAAGACATCCTACAAAATCCATAGAAAAATTTTCCCATGGACTTGAAGTTACAGGAAGTGGTGTGTACAATCCCAACCTCCTATTGCTAGGCTTACAGACTCAACACAATGCAAAATGACACACTTTCAAGCATACGATGCCAATAATAATACCTCTGAAGTTGTGACACTGTTTTTCTTACATTGAAATATCTAGCAATAAGATAACTGTGTGCTTCCCTTATGACATTCACTCTCTCCCCCTGTGGAATACAAAACATAGCCAAATGATACAACAAGTTATTATGTACATGGAAATCCAATTCCTGTACTTGGTTTCCTTGACTAGAGTTTGCATAAACATCTTGAAAGTCATTATCAAATGCATATTGCTCAACATAAATTTCATGCAAAAGAGAATTATGCTTGATTCAATTAGTTGTACTAACAATAGTCCTAGAAAGCATATCATAAATCTTGTTGTATATAGATTTATTATACCTAATGACCAAGTGGAATTGTTGTAGGAAACCCATCCATCGAAATTTCCTTGATTGTTGCAACTTAGTTTGCGATTACGAGTATTGCAATGGTTGGTGGTCAGTGTGTATGATGGTTTCCTTTCCCATCAATTAGTGTTTCCACTTTTTCACACTTTGAACCAATGCATAAAGCTCCTTGTCATAAGTAGTCACTGCACCATTGAAAGTTTCTGAATGAAATGAAATGGGCTGATAATGTTGTAGCATAGTCGCTTGCATCAGTTTCAATATCAAAGGCTTGTCTCAAGTCCGGTAGTGCAAGTACTAGGGACGAATTGATCTTCTCTTTTAAAGCTTTGAATTATTTTTTCTTATCACCTCCCCACTAGAAGACCTTTTTCACACTAGTCAATGCATGCAATGGAGCTATGATACAAGAGAAGTTAGCAATAAACTTACTCCAATATTTGGTTGCTACCAAACATATTCTTACCTCCGTGACTGTCTTGGGAATTAGGCAATTCACAATGAACGCAAATTAGAGGGGTCTATCTTCAAGTCACCTCCTCTAACAATATGCCCCAAGCACACCAAAAAAGTTTTACCAAATTCACATTTTGACATATTAAAAAAAAAAAATTCTTTCCTTAAGACATAAAGAACTTTTATTACATTAATGACCTGTTCATCACGTGATTAACTGAAAATAAAGATATCATCTAAGTATACTATGGCAAAAACATCAAGAAATGGCCTCAACACACCATTCATCACACACATGAAGGTAGCTGGAGCATTACATAAACCAAAATGCATAACTAGACATTCAAACAAACCTTGTTTTGTCTTGAATGCTATCTTCCAAATGTCACGTTCATCAATTCTAATTTGATGGTAGTCACTCCTTAAGTCCAACTTAGTAAAATAACTTGCATATTTCAATTGATCAAGTAAGTAATCTATTCTAGGAAGTGGGAGGTAATCCCTTTGATTACTGAAAAATCTCATTATTTTGATTAACCACTTCAACCAAATTAGATTTCAACTTTGCATCAAAACCTTGAAATTCTTCATAATCAACATCATTCTTTGGTTTAATCATGAGAAGCACGAAATTATTGCTTAAATTCACTAGTATTTTCATTCGTCTTTCATTAAATAATGAAAGATTTAGTTTCTTGTGATGAGCTCTCACAATATAATTCACACCATATTTGAACAAGTGGTAATTTTTTTCATGGTGATAGAATATGGATTTTCTATCATAGAGGTAAGGACTACCCAAAACAATTCCTGAAATATCAAGCGGTACAACATCTAATTCAACTTTGTCAATTGAGTTTGTTGTGATTGAAAACCGAAGAACACGCTTTCTTGTAACCTGTAAATTTGTGTTATTGTGTATCCAACCCAATGGATATGGTTTGGGATTTGGAATGGTTTCAAGATTAAGTTTCTTGACTAAGTCTTCAGATATCAAATTTGCTAAAGACCCACTATCAAATAGTGTGTCGATTTTTGTATGTTTTGTAAAATCCCTCACATGGAATAATTCAATCATTGTTTCTTCATTTGGTGTACTAGTGTGAAATTTTGATGAACTAGTGCTAGCAATGGATTATTTTCCTTTCATACCCATGTCTATAATTTTAGTTTCATCACCTGAATAAGATACCAAATCCTGTTGTGTGGCCGTAGCTATTTTTTGTTTCCCCTTGTTGTTGAATTTCTTTGGCCTCATATATGGATGAAGCTTCTGACAATGGTCCTCATCGTGACCCTATTTGGAACAACGTTTGCATGTTATTTTCTCTCCTTCCTTCTTAACGGATGCATTTTTATTTCCTTTTCCTTTGAAACCCTTTCGTTTCTCTCCACCCTTAAATGGCTTCTTTTTACCCTCTTCTGGAATATTTTTCCCTTTTGCCTCAACGTCAGTGGCTTGCACACAAACCTCATATAGACTAGTGGGATTGAGCATAAGGATAGCATTCCTTATGTAGCTATCTAAACCCCCTATCTACTTCAACAACATGTCTTGTGATTGCAAATAAAAACCTAACATAAGAGACATTTTTCTAAATTTTTGGGTGTAATCTTGCACATTTTGACCTTTAAGTTGTTTAAAGTTTGTCCAATTCATGATGAATTTCTGCATATATGCTAGAGGGTTAAATTTTATTTTAAATGTACAAATGAAATCAGACCAAGATATTGAGATCTTCCCACCATCTTATGTCATCTTATGTCTTGGCTTCCCACCATACTAGTGTTGCACCCTCTAGTCTCAAGGAAGCTAGTTAAATATTTTTATCATAATGTTGAAGGTTTTGAATCCTGAAGTAGACCTCCAACCGATGAACCAATTTTTCAAGCCTTTCCGCATTCACTTCACCATTAAACATAGGCAGCTCAAATTTAATATCAAGTTTTAACAAGGGTGTTTCACCAATTCGTCTTACGGTACGTTGATGAGTATGAGTAAGGATTGTAGTAGTGGAAGAGGGTGAAGAGGAAGGTGAGGATGGTGGTGAGGATAATGGTGGAGTATATGGTGGCTTAACACCATTTCTATTACCTCTTCCTCCTGGAGAACCATTTCATGTTGGAGGCCTGGAGCTTTCACCCTAAAACCTTGTATTCATATATTCATGGAGGACTTTCACCTTCTCTGTCATGTCAAAGAAAACCTTCCTAAATGCCTTCTCATCCTCTATAATGTTATCATTTATTCCTTTGTGAGACATGCTAACTGAAGCCTCAGGTACAATAGGAGTTGAATATTGTGGTGGAGATTGTGGAAACGGTGTCCTCCTTCTCCTTGCTCCAACTTGAGAACCTACACCCACAAGCTCGCCTTCTCCTCTTTTGAGCTTCAACCTTGTGCGCATTTAAACACTTGCAAAAAAATTAAATCCTCCTTGCACAAGTAAACCTAGTGCCTTGATACAAACTTGATCTGAAAGGGAAAATTAGTTTTGTTGTGCTAAATTCCTCTTCAGAATATAAACAAAGTGGTTGAGTATTATACGGTAAGTTGCACGATAAAAATGAGTGTTTATGTGTTTTTATATAAATTTCTTGAGAAAATAAACGTGGAAAATCATTGACCAACAACATATAATAGACATGACATCACCATAAAGAGTAACACAACAATAGTTGATGAAGGAGTTCACCCCTCCTGGGCTACATATCCTTGGTCCAGCTTCCAATGTCTTGGCCCTCTTCAATTATTATCAATACTGTGATTACATACATTTACAATGCTCAAGCAACATTGAAACCTTCTCCAGTGGCTCCAGAATTCCAAAAAGTTCCTGTCTAGCCTCTTTCTCATTTGAAATTGGTCTAAAATTGGAGAAGTTATTAGCCTCCCTAGTTTTATTGCTAATCGCTCCACCATTTCCCCAAAATTCGGACCGATCCTACAATTTCGCCTAATTTCCAGATAACACAGTGACAATTTCCTGAAATTGCAGGAGAAATTCTGAGAATGTTAAAATGCACAGTGGCACCTAAAATCCAAATTTAAAACTATTATAATACAGTTTAAATTAACAAATTTTAAAATAAAAATTCGGCGGTCGCATTAACCACTAGGGGTTAAAGTAATGTTGGTCAAATGTTGGACTCGGTGGCGGTCTGAGCGATGGTCCCAACCACTACTCCCCCAGCCACGACCATCGGTTCTATGAATCATTGTTTTTGGGTGACTGGGTCTAAGCCCTATCCCCTACCGCCATACCTTTTCCAGCCATAATTCAAATATGTATTGTGCCATAAGTTTAAACAAGCAATATTGTAGACCATGCAGTTAGGTGGTGCACTGTTATGTTATAGGTTAAGATTTATATTCTACAAAACTGTAGTTTGGAATTAAAACAATTTTTTTTGGCCACATTTTTTTTGGTAGCATGTGTTTTACCACATTTCCAACCAATCAAATTCAACAAACCGGTAGCCAATGAAAAACTGATAAGTGGAGAAGCCTACAAGCTTGAAAAAATTACATTTTGACTAACCAGAAGAGGCCATATAGCAGCCTGCCACTGCCCAATTTTTTTTCCCTGTTAGCTATCATTTTTGGAAAATGTGACTATTTGGGAAAGCGGAAACCACGCATTTCTGGGAGCATATAGTGTCAGTTTTCAATGAAACAAGTTTCTCCTGATTCAGAATGACAAGATATACATCGTTGTTCAGGTTCCACACTTTTTTGAAAATTTCATTTTCGAGAATAATTTTGAGCACCTGATCACTTTGATACAAACTTGTTGGAAATACAGAATAGTAAAGGCACAAATAAAACAAATAATTCACACACAATAACACATGATTTGTAGAAATTTGCTGAATAATGATTAATTATCCACCGAGACTATCCTGGTCACATACTATTTGAACGTCATACACAACACATAATCTCTTCCACTCTCAGATCAACTCAGATCATCACACATGCAGAAATAAAATCAAGCGATAACACATCAAATCATCATACACATTAACACAGTATGTATGGGGAAAGCTTATAGCTGAAAACCCCGCAGCTATTGTGTATATTATAATGGAGAAATCAAGTAACAAACTCAGTACAATACTCCTCACAAGTACTCAGTGCTTTCTCATACAGTTACTCACAATCTAGCTCAGTTTTGAACAGGTTACTGGTTCAAAACTCACCGCCAATTGCCTTGCCTCTATTGCGTGTTTCAATGCTATGGGATGGCCTCTTTATATAGATAAACCACCAGCCTGAACTGCACAATCCTCATGGGCTTAATCCACCTATCTGTGTGTTGCAAATAGCAACAGTATAGTCACAACTGATAGCTAACTCCACCCTTTCATCTACCTCTTTCACTGGTCTCCACTGAACTGATCATGCACTGTAGTGAACTGATGTGTTCTTGAGTTGAATAATGAGTTACTAATTAATGAATTAAATAATATTTAATTCACTCCACTCATAAATAATTGATTAGCTAGTTAAACTAATCTCAATCAGTTCAACTAAAAATAAACAGAACACAACTCCACTATCTGTCTCATTAACTCCTCCAAACTTCTGCCACTGAAGTCCAACTGAAGTCAACCATGCATGATGCCATCAAACCCTTGGGAACCACGTGATTCCTCTGTCAGATGCATGAGCCACTTCTATAGCTCGAAATGAAGTGCTCCAAGAGAGTAAACTGCTGTTTATAGTCTAAATATTATTAAGGGTAAATAATATTTGACTTCCTTGTTTTAAGGAGAGGCAGTCTAAAAATAGACTTCGACCTCTTCGACCTAAAAATAGAGTCTCATATATTTTTACCAAAATGACACATACTTCAAGAATCTCAAACTGGAATCCCCGAACCATGCTCCATATGTCTAAAAATAGACATAGTCTAAAAATAGATTTTGCGCCAGAATTTGCCTGCGGGCCCACTTATTGAAGGCGACTTCATTTCACTAAGCTCCATCATCTTGTTGCATTTTCAACACTCCCTCTCAGAAATATATGGATTATCTGCAACCCCTATCCTACCTCTGTGGAATTCGAACTTGCTCTTGGTGAGCGCCTTCGTTAGGATGTCGGCATCCTGATCCTCCATGGGAACATATGAAAGCATCATGATTCTCCGCTGAACACAATCTCTGATATGATGATACCTGATGTCGATGTGTTTGGACCTATCATGAAATACTGGATTGGCCGAGAGTTTAATGCAACTCTGGTTATCACAGTAGATCACTGTAGGCTCCAAATGCAACCTGAACAATCCTGCGAGGATCTTCCTCATCCAAATAGCCTCGCATGCAGCCAAGCTAGCTGCCATGTACTCGGCCTCTGCTGAACTGAGTGCCACGGATCTCTGCTTCTTGCTGTACCAGGAAACTGCTGTCGACCCAATGCTGAAAACTCCTCCAGAAGTGCTCTTCCGGTCTGTTGGGCTCCCTGCCCAATCTGCATCAGTGAAACCAGAAAGCTTCACTCCATCCTCCTGTCCGTACCATAGACCATATCCCGATGTGCCTCTGATATAGCGCAATACATGCTTGCCCGCCTTCCAAAAGAGCTTGGTAGGCTTAACCATAGCTTGCGAAAGCTGGTTAACTGCATAGCTTATATCGGGTCGAGTATTGACCAGATACATCAACGACCCCACCAACTGTCGATAGACAGTGGCATCCACTACCTCCTCCGAAGTAGCATCTCCCTTCCTCCAACCTCCAGGAAGAGGGGTATCAACAGGCTTGCAGCCTTTCATGTTGAACCTCTCCAGAATCTCCCGGGCATACTTGCCCTGAGAAACAAACAGTCCTCCGCTGCGCTGCCAAATCTCCAATCCCAGGAAATAATGAAGGATGCCCCAGTCCTTCATCTCAAACTCTCGTGCAAGATCCTCCTTGCATGAAAGTATCAACTGCTCATCGCCAGTCAAAATCAGATCATCTACATACAGTACGATGATCAACAGCTTCCCCTCCACCACAATCTGGTACAGGTTAGGATCCGCTTCACTCTTGGAGAATCCAAGCCCGGTGAAGTAGCTGTCTATCCGAGTGTACCAAGCACGAGGTGCTTGCTTCAGCCCGTACAGTGCTCTCTTGAGTCGGCACACATGCGACTCACTGCTGAAGATCTCGAAACCTTCAGGCTGCTCTATGTACACCTCCTCCTCAATAACTTCATTGAGGAACGCAGTCTTCACATCCATCTGATGAATGTGCCACCCCATCTGCGCTGAGAGAGCAAGGATCGTCCGTATGGAAGAGTACCTTGCGACAGGTGCAAAAGTCTCCTCATAGTCAATCCCCTCGATCTGTGAGAAGCCACGGGCGACAAATCTCGCCTTATACTTCTCCACACTCCCGTCAGCCGCCTGCTTCACCTTGTAGATCCATCGTGAACCTACAACTGATTTCCCAACCGGTCTTGGGACAATCTCCCATGCACTGTTCCTGATGATCGAATCATATTCTTCGATCATGGCATCAACCCATGCGGGTTCCTCAACAGCTTCCTCAAAAGAGGATGGCTCTGTCACAACACATTGACTCATAAGAGCCATGTATCCAGTGTACCGATCCGGTGACTGTCTCTGTCTGCGCTGTGCTGTAGGTAGTCCTACAACCTTCTCTGCATCCCGAGCCAGTCGCTCAGCTTCTGTAGTGCGCATGCGCCCTCTGATGGTTGGCGCTGCCTGGGTGGTTTCTTCCACCTCGTGAACCTCCTCTTGTGGCTGATCCACATCCGGAAGCTCCTCCTTAGGAACTAACAGCTCCTCATCTGCATGCAAGTGTAGCTCCCTCTCAAGCGAACACTGCATGGCTTTCTCCTCCTGAAATTTTATATCCCGTCGCACAACAGTCTTTCGATTGTCTGACAAATATACCCGGTAGTTGTGAGGTGTATCAGTGTACCCCACAAATATTCCAACCTCAGCAGTTGGATCCAGCTTCCTTCTCGCATCCTTCGTCACATGCATGTAGACAGGAGAACCAAAAATCCGCAAATGGGAAATATCAGGCCTCTTGCCAGAATAAGCCTCCTCCGGTGTACTCATGCCAAGAACCTTGTGAGGACAACGGTTCTGCACATACACTGCTGTATTGCATGCCTCAACCCACAAATGAAGGGGTAGGCCCTGATCATGCAACATCGCCCGTGCAGCACCCACGATCGTTCTGTTCTTCCGCTCAGCCACCCCGTTCTGCTGTGGGTTATGGGGTGCGATGAGCTCTCTCCGAATCCCTTCTGCGCTGCAGAACTCCTTGAATTCACCCGAGATGAATTCACCACCGTTATCACTCCTTAGAGCAATCACCTTCTTCCCCGACTCCTTCTCGACCAGTGCTTTAAACTCACAGAACTTCGCGAATGTATCGCTCTTCTTATGCATGAAGAAGATCCAGCACTTTCGAGAGAAATCATCAACAAAGATCACATAATACCTGTGCTTTGCTGTCGAAGCAACTGAGAAAGGACCACACACGTATGTGTGAACTCTCTCAAGGATCGTCGTGGCGCGACTATCCTTCTCGTGAAAGGTGGCTTTCACATACTTCCCTAAAGTACACCCCTTGCACTGATCTGAATGTGCAAGAGTGCCCTTAGGAAGCCCAGTAGAAATCTGCTGCATAATTTTCAAAGCTCCATGGTGAAGGTGGCCTAATCTCCTGTGCCACAGTTCGCCCTCATCATCCTGGCTCACCACTTCTCTCGCCTTGCATGCCATAGCTGCGCAACCATCTACCTGCAACTGATAAAGGTTCTTGGTTCGAACCCCTATCTTCCGGGTCTCTCCAGTAGTCTTACTGCGCAGGAAGGCTTTTCCTTCGCTGAAGACCACATCATACCCCTTATCCTCCAACATTGCCACATAGATCAAGTTCTTCTTCAATCCAGGTACATGCATGACATCCTTCAATACAAAGGGTTTACCAGACTCCCTCTGAAAGGATATGGTACCGATACCAGTCGCACTGTATCTACCATCATCACCCATCTCGATTTGCACACCCAAATCTTTGTCCTCCAGATCTGAGAACAATTCCCGATCTCCCGTCATATGAAATGACGCACCGCTGTCCAAGAACCACACCGATCCCAACACACTTGAAACCAAGCATGCGATCAGTGAAAATTCAAGCTCGAACTGTGAAGCCAAAGCTTCTCCATCTGCAGATCTTCCCGCTTGCTTATTCTTCTTCTTCTTTGGACAATTGGTAGCATAATGTCCATGATCATGGCAGTGAAAACACTTCACTTTCGCCATATCCTGCTTCTTGCCCTTTGCACCAGACTGAGAAGTTTTCTTTCCTTTCCCCTTCTTTGCTTTGGACACCAAAGCGCAGTTTTCTTCATCAGGTCCCTTTGATGAAGATCCATCTCGAGTAGTCCTCCTTATCTCCTCCTGCATGAGATCCGCCCAAAGGCGCTCCCATCCCGGCAGCTTCTCCCGACCATTGACACTATCTTGATATGAGTGCCAAGCCTTCGGAAGACCAAGGAGAGCCAGTTCGACCATGTCCTCGTCTTCGATAGTCACCCCCACACTTCCCAGCTCATCTCTGCATTGAGTGAACTTCGTGAGGTATTTGGCGATACTGTCGCCCTTCTCCATCTTGATGTTCTTGAGCTTATCTTTGAGCGCCAGCTTCCTTTGGTCGCTCTTACTCTGGAATAGATCCGTCAAAGCTTTCCACATTAAATATGGAGTAGCCTTTCCATGCAGGCTGGATACAATATGATCCTTGACGCCCTCCAACAGGATCCTTCGACACTTCGCCATCTTCTTTTGCCATGCATCGACTTCAGTAGGATTAGTGGGCTTTTGGACATCTGTATCTACGAACTCCTTCAGACCATTATCTTCTAATACTGCCTCCATGCGATCCTTCCATACAACATAATTCGAACTGCCTTCAAGAGCATATTCGAGTCGCAAACCGTTGAAAGACATTTTCAACACTGGCACCAAGAAAACAAAACTGCTGCAAAATTCGAATTCCACCTCAAAGCTCAACCGCTCTAGATCTGTGAGAACAAATTATTTCTAGCAGAGAGATCGACTGCAAGGGGCGTTTACTGTATATATCACCTTTCAAAGAAAGGATGGATCCAGAGGCTACCTGGCCCGCATGCAGACTCTGTCTACCGAAATAAGTTTGTAATCACTGTGATGATCAATCTCTGCTTCAATAGCTTTGATACCATGTAGAAATTTGCTGAATAATGATTAATTATCCACCGAGACTATCCTAATCATATACAATTCGAATTCATATGCAACACATAATCTCCTCCACTCAACTCAACTCGGATCATCACACATGCGGAAATAAAATCAAGCGATAACACATCAAATCATCATACACATTAACACAGTATGTATGGGGAAATCTTATAGCTGAAAACCCCACAGCTATTGTGTATATTATAATGGAGAAATCAAGCCTTCTTTCCCGGTCTGTCTCTCACAAGTGCTCGGTACTTTCTCATACAGTTACCCACAATTAATTCCATTTTGAACGGAGTTCTTGGTAGTGGAGGAGAACTCACTGTAATTGCCTTAATGGACATGTGTGTTTCAATCTTTATGGGATGGCCTCTTTATATAGATAAACCACCTGACTGTTCGCAATCCTCATGGGCTTACTCCACCTATGTTGTGTGTTGCAAATAGCAACGGTATAGTCACAAGCGATAGCTAACTCCCCACCCTTTTCATACCTCTTTCTTTGGTCTCCAGGCGATCATGCCTTGTAGTGAACTGATGTGTTCTTGAGTTGAATAATGGGTTACTAATTAATGAATTAAATAATATTTAATTCACTCCACTCATAACTAATTGATTAGCTAGTTAAACTAATCTCAATCATTTCAACTAAAATAAACAGAACACAACTCCACTATTTGTCTCATTAACTCCTCCAAACTTCTTCCATTGAAGTCCAACTGAAGTCAACCATGCAAGATGCCATCAAACCCTAGGAACCACGTGATTCCTCTGTCAGTTGCATGAGCCACCTCCATGACTCGAACTGAAGTACTCCAAGAGAGTAAACTGCTGTTTAGAGTCTAAATATTATTAAGGGTAAATAATATTTGACTTCCCTATTTTTAGGAGAGGCAGTCTAAAAATAGCCTTCGACCTCTTCGACCTAAAAAAATAGAGTCTCATCTATTTTTACCAACATGACACATACTTCAAGAATCTCAAACAGGAATCCCCGAACCATGCTCCATATGTCTAAAAATAGACATAGTCTAAAAATAGATTTTGCGCCAGAATTTTCCTGCGGGCCCACTTAGTGAAGGCGACTTCATTTCACTAAGCTCCATCATCTTGCTGCATTTTCAACATGATTTGTTGCTCTTATATTGATCACACAAACTTCAATCTTAATAACATGAACTTGGTGATGGGTATTTAAAAATTTTCGACTAACAACTCACCTAATATAGCTTGACATGCACACACTTACCAAATTCATCTATCACATAAATTGGCTTGACTCAACGATCGATTAAATGACTCTCTAAATATAGTTAAATATCCACAGGGGAGTTAATTAGCTATTTTAACGACTCCAACTTAACATGAAATTCAAACCAGCTACCCTCACTGGACCATCTCTCGAATTGTTGTTCACCTCATCCATCCAGAGCACTCAGAGGTATCATTGGGATCAATATTTCAACATCCCAAACCAATTTTTCTTGTCTATAATGAGTTTTTGCGAAATATGGGTGACAGGAAGCTGCATAGTTAAGCTGGAGTACTTCAGGTTATCGATTGTAGATCAAAAGGCAGGGCCTCTAGATTCACGAAAGCCATCCTCGGAGCCTCATGAGGCATTGGACAACCCCTTTCCATGCTCATGAAAATGAATCCATTGGTTTGAGTCCACCTCTATGAAGTTGTTAATACACTTGTATTCACTCTAGATATGAGCCATATGGACACCACTGCCATTGTATGTACAATTTTAAGAAATAAGGCTTTCTTATTTTCTTCGTTTTTAGGTCTTAATCGTCACAATTTTTGTGTTTTTTAGGTGCGTGTATTTGTGAGCTAAGATAAATTTGAAGCAATATCTCCTCATTATCCCTACATGAATTCCACGGAATCCCGAGATGACTACGGATGATTTTTTCAATACCAATTCAAGAATCATCTGCATCTTGTGCAAAGGGGTAATCAAGTTTTGTCCCAATGCCATTATGAATATTATCAGCAATCCAATCAATTCCTCTCTGCCAATTGCAACAGGGGTTTTAAAAAGAGTTGGTCTTTGTAACCATGAGAGTTTGATGGGAGTTACAACATTAGATACATTGTTAGAGAAAATACTTTCATGGTATGCAAGATGAATGTTCCTTTGCACAATTAGTCTTTAGTGCAGTTGGAACCAAAAAATTACATAAGATTTTGATTTCAGCATTACAAAACTTAACATTTGTTTTTCACTATTATTTTTTTTTTTGAGATTTTTCACAATTTGGATATCTCGTTGACCCTTTTAAAAATTCACTGGAGACATTATAGTATTTTTATTTCAAAATACATTGTTCGTAATGTAAACGAGATAAAAAATTGAACATTGTGTGGCTTTGGTTGAACACACTGAAGTTGTGGGTGTGGATCCAAAGAAGGTTGATATTGTAGGGATTGGTGGATATGCATGAATCACCATTCTTCCTTTTATCTCAATTTTGACTTTTAAAACCAAAAAATAATGGATGCTTCTATTTGTGCTTGTTTGTTTAGTTTATTTGTAGTATTCAAAAATGATTTCCAACAACTAGTAGGATAGGTAAGACTCTATCATTATATGTTGTAATCTTTTTCTAATATGAATTGAAGTCTTTTATCAATATGTATTTTTGTTCTTTTTGAACCAAAGCAAAATTGTGTGCACATTGCACCCGCTATGCCTATTTCAAAAAACTTGTCGATGCATGTATAATTTAGCTCTTGCTTATTCTTTCCTTTTGATCTTCTTTTTCCATCTCTTTTTAAATTCTCATTATCCTTTGAGTTCTTAGTAATTGTTTTTGCTAAGGACTATGCATTTTTGTGTTATTTTACTTCGTCATTTTTTTAATTTTTTTTGGTTTCATGGATAGTATATGGCCCAATTGATATCATTTAGTGTTGCATTAAATTTTTATTTTTTTGCATCATCCTAAGTATGAATATTTTCATATTTTCTTCTTGATTTTGGTCTTTTTTTTTTCATCTTCTCTTTTTTCATTTCTAACAGTGGACTTGAGTTGCTCATCTCTCTCCTTTTTTGGGTTGTAATTATTCATTTTAAAGCTTTCACTAATATATAACAAGGAAATTTTTTTAACTGAAAGTAACATTGGATAACCCTTCATTTTCTTTTACCGAAGCAGAGGTCCTTTACAAACCACATTCAAAATTGGGTAAACGTCTAGTATCAACATGCACGACAACCCTTCATTTTATTTTACCGAAGAAGAAGTCCTTAACAAACCACATTCAAAATGGGGTGCAAAGGTTGGTGAGGTAAAAATTTATCAATTTTCTATTAATTTGTATAAAGTAGAAGAGCATCACGTGTTCCTATCTTCTTATAGTTTTCCAACAAAAAAATCCACTAAGTTATCAATCTCTATATGATTTTCCTTCATATTTAACATTGGTTATTAATTGAATAGTTTTTCCCATAATTTATACCATGCTTTTTTTTTTATCACTAAGCATAGGGCTAATGATCTATTAGTTGAATCCCAATCCAATCATTTGAAACACTAATCATTTGTATAGATTTCAATATGAAATTTTTGAGCTTGAATAAACTTCCTCATCTATATGCCTCATGATGAAGTAATGTTGTATGAGGTAATGTGGTCTTTTAAACTCTAAAAGCAAATAATTTCTCCTTGACATCAACCTAATTTCTTCTCATTTACATTCTTTAAGATAATTTAAATGGCATACACACTTATCTTCGTGAATAACTTTATTACCATTTGTTCAAAAAAATATCTATCTTGTTTCAATATATATGGTTTCTGCCTTATTTTCCTTTAGTGACAAGAAACGTTTACTAAAATGCGAGGAGTGTACTACATGCATGTAGGAAAACCCACTTTTCTCACCATTATGAGAAAAAGAATGCAATGTGAGCATAATTATTGCAATGTTGTAAGGTATTCAAATATCATTTGTTGTTTTTTGTTTGAATATGAATTTTATATATTATATCATAACTATCCATTTAGCACATTTGGACTCTTTTCCAACACTATTGCTTTGATATTATCTCTAAAAATGAAGTACATGCAAATATAATTTTTTAAGAAAAACAATCTCTAGTGAAATTTCCCTTTAAATTATTTAATTAATTTTATGTTATAGTAGAATGATAATTCATATATTATCTTCTATTGGAATATGATTTCTAAATAATATATGGAAGAAATATTAATGTAACACAATCTCACTCTTTTACAAAATTGTTACTTTCATATTATTCTCTAATAATGAAGTATAGAAAAACATAATTTCTAATTCTGCTGAGAAAACCAACTCCAACGAAAGTTCCCTCTAAATTATTAAGTCTTTATGCCCGTAATGGAACAATAAACATCTATATGCTACAACCTATATATAAAAACATATTTGAAGGTTAAATAATAAAAAGACAAATAATATAAAATTGTCATCTTCTATTTTTGATATGATAATAATAGCGTTGAAGTCTCGAGATTATGAGTTTAGACTGATCAACAAAATCAAAATGAAAACAACTTTGAAGATAAAATAAACAAAGAAAAAAAAACAATAATGTAAAAATGTAGTCTTGTTTGTTTCAATATCATGTTATTTATACTTTGTCCTTATTGTGAGTTTTTCAATATCATGTGATTTATACTTTCCCCTTATTGTGAGTTACACCTTGACATAGTAATTTTGACTATATCAAACACTAAAATATATTTTCCTATTTATTTTAAAATATCATTCCCATCCTTCAAGAAAAAAATTTTGATCTCTTTTTGCAAATTTCAAGTTTCCCATAGTCACATTTTCTTCTTTAACAGAAAAAACTGTCATTTTTCTTTATATATATATATATATATATATATATATATATATATATATATATATATATATATATATATATATATATATATATATATAGACACCCTCTAGCAAAATAAAATTGAAGTTTACTTTTATAGAAGATATATATACCAGTAGTCCCAAGGTTGATTTAGTTAAACAATCTTTCAATCTTCTCAAGGCATGTTAAGATGGGGAAGACAATAGGTCACAAGGTAAAACTTCAAATCCATTGAGTCCTTGGAATTACTAGTCACTATTTATGGCTAACAAATGAGCTACCCTCTATCCATAATATCCAAATATTCCAAAGAAGAAGAAAAGGATCTTATGAGGTTTACGTTAGGAAATGTGTATATAGACACTACAACTATCATGAGAGACTTTAGGAAATGCGTATATAGACACGACATCTCATCCAATGAGGTTTACTTTAGGAAATGTGTATATAGACACTACAACTCTCATTACCAAATATCCAAAACATTCTAAAATCAACAATACATTGATCCCACTATATAAGTATTAAGATATAGTGACACACAACCATCCAAATGAATTGTATAATTTTCTTTAATCAATAAATCATGACAACAAACAAAAACATCAAAAGTAATAATGGTAAAGTTGGACTCTATAACTCTTCCTATCCATACCAAAGGAAAATTCTAAACACCAACAATATCAAGACTAATAATCGTAAAGTTGGACCCTATAACTCTTCCTATCTATACCAAAGGAAAATTCCATTCACCGTCTCAAACGCTGGTCCACAATAGAAAGAAAGATATTAGTTTTATTAGTATGCCATTCCTCTCCAATGACTTTAAAATCTATATCTAGGTGGTATACAATGAAATGATGACTTGTAAAATATTCTCAATCTCTATTCTATTTTTATTGACATTATAGCAATATAGGTTAATACTTTTTTGTGAAATTAGTATACATCTCACTTGGGTAGAATATGGCGTATCAGAATGGTGGTCCTATATATAGGGGGGTTGTTTTCTCTTTGCTTTTACAGGTAGGAGGAATGAAGCTTTAAGTCAATGGTTTGGGAAATTTTTCTTGTCTACTAGATTGAATAGCCTCTGAGTATGAAGGATGAAAATACAACTGGCTATAAATATACAACTAGCTATTTCAAGATTGCAATTTGAAGACTTTCAACCTCCTCAATTTTCTCCTTTACAACTTATTTAAGGCAACACCCTATATCTTTTAAGATGAAAAGATTTTCCTTTTTTTTTGTTAAAAGATTGACATTGTAAGACACATAAATATTCTTAAGATATGAATTCCAATACAACAATCAAGTCTTATTATTTTCATTATTTTTACTAATTAAAATTTATTTTTTAATTGTTTGATGTTAAATTTGAAGAATATAAAAATATTTGTTACCTTTTATCTATATAATATATAAATAAAAACAACATATTTTTATTTTCTTTAAAAATGTAAATAATAAAATACAAAATTATATTACTAAAAAATAACTCACTCTAAAATTTTTAAGATTATTTTATATTAATTTCTTTATATTTATATCATATTGTTATAAAGGTAAAGATTACAACGAAAACGAAAGTAACGCTTTGTATTTCAAAATAAATATCAATATTTAAGACGTGGTGTTTAATTTTCTAAAATCTAGTTCTCGGTAATAAGTGTTTTGTACAATCCAAATCATGTCATGTGGCTAATTGAAATGTGATGGTTTATATAAAAATAAATAAACTATTTGTTGAGTGATATTCAGATTAAAAAAAAAGTGCTTTATCAAAATGTGAAGAGAAATCTATTTTGATATCAAAGTAATTACTTTTTTATATTTTCATTTGAAAATGTAATAATATTATTTTGATGGAATTGATACACAATAATGGAGTTGTTTTGGTACTATTTTTGGTGCGGGTACGAAAATGGATGAAAAATTTTGAGGTAAAATGTTGGCTTTTGTTATTCAAATTGGTTTTTGACTCTATATATGGATTAGGCACCCTCAAAAACCTTGGCACTTTGAGATTGTGCAAATTGAGCAATCAAACTTCTCTTTTGATAAATTCTTGCGAGGAATTTAGAGAATTACAAATAAAGCGTTAGTCGTAAAGACTACTTGCACAATAAAGCTATAAACCCATGATCATTACTTTCAATTATAAAAGATTTTTGAACTTGATGATCATTACTATTAATAATTAGAGTTAAAAAATAATGTTTTTTTTTATTTTGTCAAAAATGTTAATAAAAAAAAACATTATTTTGATATCAAAATGGTTAACTATATTTATTAATTAGTCTCGTAATTTTTCATTTAAAAATGTAAAATGAGATAATATTATTTTGAAGGAATTTTATTGACTTATATAAAATGTATTAACTCATAATCATTACTTTTAATTATAAAAGATATTACAAACTCTATGATCATTATTTTATATCAAGAATTGAAGTTTGCAACAAGAAACAGTGAAATTGGCATCCAAAAAACCCATCCTTGATCCTAGTGAAAATTAAGCAAGCACACACTGGGTGGGGCCACACATGTATTTTTTAGGTGGATGTGTATTTATAGATGCATGTCTATTTATAGATTTATGTGCAAGTTCTATTTATAAATTGCATGTGTATTTATAGATGCATGTTATTTATTATTATCAGTTAATATTAGTTGGACAATAAACAATAATCTATTCTCAATGAGCACTTGGAAATAGATAATTGAAGTGGCAAATCAGTTAGCTAAGTGAATTTCGAGTTAAGAGGTTGGTTGCTGGAACATGCAGAGCGACTTTAGTTGTAACAGAGTTGGAAGTTCAGTGGTGCATTTGTTAATGCAAGTTGTAAATCAGTTCAACTCGGTTAAGTGAGTTAAAGTCAGTTGTGCTAGTTGTAACTGCAAATATACTAGTTAGAGATCAAGTAAATTAAATATTAATTAATTCACATGTAGTGATCTCACATGCAACTAATGTTTTTACTATTATTAATTGGATGCATGTTAGTTCTAGTGGAGACCCAGTTGAGATCTAGGTGAAAGGGAAGTGTAACTATCCGTTGTGATATTAGCAGTCTACCCAGGTGTAGTTATAACACCACAGGATGCCCATGATACTCAGCGCAGTTAAGGAAGGATTTGTGATTAAGGATTGAATTCATTAGGAACTGCGTGAGCAAGGCAGGCTTTCTGGAGGCAGTAAATTGGCTAAAGAACTTGTCAATTTTTATATGACAGTGTGAGACAATTAGTTGACGTACTGAGGGCTCTTGTGAGAAAAGTTTTGTATGTAATTGTTTCATGATTCCCTGGTGGAATATACATTATATGATAGAAGGGTTTTGAGCAGTAAGCTTTCCCCGAGAATATCTGGTGTTGTGGTTTTGATCTATTCTTATTTGCTTCATGTGCTTGGCAATTGTTTTGTTTTTAAATCCGCAAAATATTTGTAAAAGCGATTCAGTATTTAACTTTAGAAAATTGTTAGATTGAGTGAATCCAAGAGATACATGGATATTTTATAATTTCTACATCAAGGGTATTATAAACCATGACCATTATTCTTAGTTATGAAAGATATTGAAAAACAAATTGGTTATTTAATCCATAATCATTACTTTCCTTTGTTATCTAATGTATTGCAAAACAATTTCTTTGTTATCTAATGTATTGCAAAACAATTTGGTTATTTGATAGAAAGAGGGCATGATTAAGATGAAATATACTTTTACATAATCATGATATAAATAAATAAATATTTTGTTAAATATAAACTTCTTGGTTGTTATTGAGATCTAACATGCAAATCCTTACGAGAGCGTCCGTTGCAGCACAATCACCGTACCACTGTAGCCAAGTATTTTGTTAAATAGCAGATTCTTGTTTGTTATTGACACCCAACATGTAGATCCTTACGAGAGTTGTCATTGCAACACAATCAGGAGCCCTACCTATCCCTCAAACCACACTTTTTATCATCAATATGATATAAATGATAAATGTAAATCAAGCACACGAACTCTTCAGAAAAAACCCCGTAAGACCATTACAATATGCCACACACAAACGCTGAGACCCCAAAGATGGATGGGATTTTCTATTGACTAGAAGGTCCTGGGGTGTCAAAAGGAGCATTAGAGGGGGGTTGAGGTGGAATGCCTGGAGTGGTGGATTGTGAGTTTGGTGGAATATCGAAGAGTGGACATTGAGGAGTTTTGGAAAGCGTGGAGGGTCTCGTTTTGGAAAATTGAATGGAGGAAATTTGGGGAGGCCTCGAGTGTCTGGTCGTGAAAAATTCAATGGAGGCCCCGGAGGAAATTTGGGAAAGCCTGGAATGCTCGGTTGTTGAAATGGTGGAAAACTGCGCATATATGACTGCAATGAAGGGGTTGTGGATGCTTGAAGGCCCGCCTCAAAATTCTGGCTGGTAGGTCCTAAGGTGCCAAAAGGAGAATCAAAGGCGGGCTGAGGTGGAATGCGTGGAGTAGTGGGTTGTGAGTTTGGTGGAATATTGAAGGGAGGGCCTCTACGAGTGTTTGGAGGACCTGGTCTTGGAAAATTGAATGGAGGAAATTTGGGGAAACCTGGAGTGCCTGGTCGTTGAAAATTGAATGGAGGCCCTGGAGGAAATTTGGGAAAGCCTGAAATGTCTGGTTGTTTAAATGGTGGAAAACTGTGCAAAGATGACTGTAACGAAGGTGTTGTTGATGCCTGTAAACCCGCTTCCAAATTTTGGCTAGTAAGTCCTAGGGTTCCAAAAGGAGCATTAGAGGGGGGATGAGGTGGAAAGCCGAGAGTGGTGGGTTTGCCAAAAGGATCATCCGAGGGGGACTGAGGCGGAAAGTTCGGAGTGGTGGGTTGTGGATTTGGTGGAATATCAAAGGGAGGGCGTCGAGGAGTTTTGGGAAATCGTGGAGGCCCCATAGGAAATTTGGGGAATCTTGGAGTGCCTGGGCGTGAAAAATTGAATGGAGGGCCTCGCGGAAATTTGGGAAAGCTTACAGTGTTCGGTCTAGATGGAGGAAAATTGGGAATATCAGGAAAGACTAGAGTACCAGGTTGTGGTAATGGTGGAAAACTGCGCGAAGACCACTGCAAGGAAGGGGTTGTGGACGTCTGTAGGTCGGCTTCCAAATATTGACTAGTCAGCCCTCGGGTACCAAAAGGAGCATTAGAGGAGGCAGGTTGAGGTGAAACACTTGGAGTGATGGGTGTTGTTTGTGGAAATGGTGGATTACTAAATGGGGAACCTGGAGGAGTGTTGGGAAAGTCTGGAGTGGTGGGAGAATTGAAGGGAGGGCCTGGAGGATTTTTGGGAAAGCGTGGAGTACCTGGTCGTGGCCAATTGAAAGGAGGGCCTAGAGGACTTTTGGGAAAAGGAGGCCAAACAAACAGAGTGCCTGGAGAAAGTTTAGGAATGCGTGGAGTGGCAGTACCAAATGGAGACCTATTCAAGAAAGGGTTTGTGTACGTCTATAGGCCTACTTTCGAATTTTGATCAAAATTCTCAGCCACTACTCGACCCCTCATCATTCTCAACACACCTTTGTCGTAACACGATGCGGGTACGGTTTCATGGTGGTAGCTGAAAGACCCTGCAGTGTACGTGAGAACTCCATTTGAGAATGACTGTAGCGTGACACTGGATGGTGCAGACTTTGAGAGAATCTTGCATGAGTTGTCAGGGCTTTTCAGCGGCTTCACCGAACACTTGCTCAATTCATCAGAAGAGTGAAAAATATTGGAAGGAAGCTCTACCTTGAATTCTCCATTTTCATCTGTTTCCCCTGTGATGGATACCGTCAACGTTTTCCGGTTGAGGCCGCATTCCACAACAACGGAAGCACCTATTCATTTGTCAAAACGAGAAAGAAACTATGCATGATAAGTAAAGTATATTTTCGATCGTTCGATAAAACTGTTTCAGTTGACGATATGGTTTTAGTGGAACTTAATTTATAAATACAATGGTAAGAAAACCGTTGACGGCAAGAAAAAAAACAGTTATGTCTCTACATTTACCCCCTCCTCTGTCTATTTATACAAGAAAATAAAAATATTAAAATGACTTTCATACCAGATATGACGTAAAAAAATATCAGGATGACGTAGTCATTTTGAGAGGGCCTGCTCTCCAAACATGCATCGCAGAACACTTTTCCAGTAACCACGACAGATCCAGAAGCCTTTTCTTGAGCTGCAGAATTAGTGGCGGCACCCAAAGCCAAGTAGCTTAGGAAGAAGCCAGTCAAAATGGATACTGCAGGAATTTCAACCGACGCCATGATCTGTGTGTATCTGTAACTCCGTTAAGAGTAGATTGGCTTATATAGAGGTAGTGGCCTGGACATTTCCTTGGCGGTTGCGTTGTCCAGGATTGGGCAACACGTCCATGTTTAATTTTGGCGGTTGCGTTGTCACAGATTCCACGTAATCGGTTATCTCGTGCAAAGTGTATGTGGATTGGTTTGAAGGCCATTTATCTTGGTATTCAGCTAGAATTCATGTAGATCCGTGATTTTATATTTGGGTTTGAAGTTGCGATCGTTTTTCCGTTCCCGAGTTTTCCTGATGGTTTGAGTTTTCCGTTTGCGAATTCTCCTGATGGCATGCCTTTTAGATTCGGTGAACTCACGATTTTATATGTGGGTTTGGAGCTGCGATTGTTTTACCCGTCGCGCTAGTTTCCCTGGGGGCTGGTCACACACATTTCGCATGGTTTCCATTTTCCGACTTGATGATCCTAATATTAGTTTACTTGACATCACGAGTCTTCCTTCAGCATGCAAACTCAATATCAATCCTTGTTTTTTTGTTTTCCAACCACTCTCAAGAACAAAGCACAATGCCTCTTGAAAAACAATGTTCCCATAATTTCTTTTGGGTTATATATGTGGTTTCTGCATTTTCTTAGCAAATCCAATTTGCAAAAGCTATAGCAATCCTTGTTTTTTGTTTTCCAAGCACACTCTAAAAATTAAAGCACAATGTCTCTTGAAAAACAATGTTCCTATGATTTCTTTTGGGTTTTATATGTGGTTCTTAACTATTCTTATCTCTTGAAAAAAATGTTCCCATGATTTCTTTTGGGTTTATATGTGGTTCTTAACTTTTCTTATCTCTTGAAAAAAAATGTTCCCATTATTTCTTCTACGTTTTATATGTGGTTCCTACCTTTTAAATCAAGATTTCCTTAACTTGACATATTATCACATAATTTCATTTTCTTATAATGAAGCAAAGAGTGACAATCACCATGAAAACTTATATGAAAATGAATACAACAATGCAAGTTATATGAAAATTTAAATAAATTCTCATTTGTGGTGCACTAGATCCAATGTCTATGATGCATTTTGGATGACCATGGGATGCATGTGGACCTAGCTAAGATCGAAGCCAATTGTGATTGGCTATGTTTGATGACTCCCATAGATATTTATAACTTCTTGGACCCTCTCACCTTCTACCATACTCTCATATTCAAGTTTTCACATATTGTTTAACTCTTTAATCAATTGAAAAAAGGTGGAACTAAATACAATTTCCTGTGGTATGTGTCACAATAAAAATCGTTTTAGGATTGATTTCTACTTATTAGAGACTGATCATAGGGAAACAAGTTCTATAATTCCACCTTTGGGATGCATTCTTGTGCTATCTTGGTCATATTTCTATTCCTTTAAGTGAGCATGAAAAGTAAATTTAGGAAGCACATTATAGTTGGATGGTAGGGCACTACGACGTGGAGAAGACATTAATAGTTGTAATTTAGAAGTATTTCTACTATCCAAGCCATCAAAAGGAAATCAACTAGTATATCAAACATTTCACATCTTGTAGGATTCATGCAATCAACATTAACAAACAAGGGTCATATACTCTTCTACCTGCCCAAAAAATACATAAAATCCTTAGGAATCAATCTTCGTGGATTACATGTCAGGATTTTCCCTCCACCAATCATGGTCGTAATTGTGTCTTTGTGGTTTTTAATTGGTTCTCTAATATGACCATTTTGGCACCATGTAAAAGAAGTATCACAATGAAATTCAACACTAATCTCTTCTTTAAGCATGTTTGGGTTCATTTCGGGCTACTGCACAACATTATTTTAATATGGGGACAACAGGTTCGTTCTAAGTCCCTTCTACTCTAGCTTACGGTCTTCGATGGAAACCATGTTAACATATTTGACGTCCTTTCATTCATAAAGAGATGGAAAAAGGAAAGTATCCAACAAGATGATTATCCTATGCATGTAAAACTCCAGAATCTTCGTGCTTATGAAAAGAGCCCTCCATATGTTCAACATCATTGTAAAAAAACTCTCCAAGACTTTACCGACCACAACCCTTTTCAGGCGTGATTTAGGCTCCATCCATTGGACCCCATTGATGTATTTATACACACTCTATATTCACCAATAGTTTCTTGCCACACTTCAGTTGATGCAAATAAATAAATCGTTTTTTTATTATCAAATCCAATGTCACCAATAACATATTCATTCTATCTTATATAAGGCCAATGCTAAGTATAAGCAACAACATTGCCAACATCGGGTTCCAAACCATTTTTAGGATGTTGATAAGTTGTATTTCTTTTTGTAGAAAATTACCTTAAAGGTCCCATAAGAATATTAAACCAATTTTATATGGGATTTACACCATCATAGAGGCTATGGGTAATGATGCCTTCGAATTGAGTATTCATGTTTTCTTCCCTTTAGCATAATATTTATTGTGAAGCTACTTTGACCATATTTCCTACCTATCTTAAGCACTTTGGATGTGGATGATCACTTTTCGCCTACCAAAATAAACCTAAATGTATTAAGAATGATATAGTGGATCAAATAATGGACACCAAAATATTGGACACTCACTAGTAGAACATTCAACTCTATCAAGTTGTTAAACTGATACAACTTGCTTTCCATGGAATGTGACTTGCCAAGGTTCATTATCAACAAAATATTCCCCATATCCAGTAGGAACTTGATGCAATGGAAACCATTTCGTCCTAAGGAGGAGTAATAATATAAGTGGGTGCATTGGTGGTCATCCACCTATTCTATATTTATATAGTGGATCATATTGGATCATAGTGGACCAACATAAACCTAAGTGTATTAAGAACGATATAGTGGATGATATAATCGACACAAAACTGATGGGCACTCACAAGTAGAAATACAAATCTATCAAGTTGTTAAACCAAATTGAGGGGGAGGTTAGAACACTATATTTTTCATGCCCAATCAAATGGATGGGCAGTTCAATTTCCCATATTGTATTTATATGAATATCAGAATGCATTGGTTTACAAGAGGTTCATGCCTACCCAAGGGGTGGATCATCCCATAACCTATGGAGTTTCCTTCGAATACGTTGAGATGTAATTAGACACATTGACTTGTTTAGGAATGCCTAGGTGCAATTGAGTCGATGGATTGGGTGGACTAAGATGACCTAGGTGAACATGGGATAATTTTGGAGGACAAGGATGACTTGGAAAGAATTGGATTGACCTGGGAAGAGTTGGGATATTCTGGGAAGACCCAACACAACTTGGAATAAATTGGAATGAATCAGTGGATGGTTGAGGAATGAGTCACTAAACCGATGATGGTCGACACTTAGCTCCCCCTTGGAATGAAGGGGCTCGCAAGTCCATGAATTTCTCATGGATATTGGAGGATTAATCAATGTGTTGGGGCATCAACTACAAGGTGAAAGTTTTTATTTTTTATTTTTTTTCATTTTTTTTCTTCAGCTGTGTCAAGTTTAAGGTTTTCACTAAAGAACATGGTTTTCATTGGATGAGTGAGAGAGAAATGGAAACATGACTTGTAGAAATCATGGGTTGGATTTAAATATCTATAGACTACTCAATATTGTAATTATATCTTGTAAATGTACCATAGGTATATTGGTAACACTCCTCTATTCTACTTTTAACATTGTTTACATAATAAAGTGTTAAGTCACTTACCTTAGGTTCCTGACCATATTAGTTATCTACTATGGTTTCCTTATGTCTATTTCATTTTATTGTTTCTTGTATTCTTGTGTTGGCTATGTTAATAAATTGCCAATTATATTAATTTTTGTATGTTTAAAGGTTTAAATAATGTTGCAATTACAGTCATGAAGATCTTGGATTATATCTTCTTCCGATTCACAAACCTTTTTGTGGTTTTGTATTTGGATGACATACACATCTTAAGTAGGGCCTAGGCAGAACATTCACAACACATCCAACAGGTCTTAAGCATCATAAACCAATACATGTTATATGAAAATGTATATAAATTCTCATTTTTTGTGCATTAGATCCAATGTGTACGATGGATGACCATGGCATGTCTGTGGACCTAGCTATGGTTAACTGTGTTTGGATATGCATGATGACTCCCATAGAGATTTATGACTTCTTGGACCCTGCCACTTTATACCATATGCTCATATTCAGGTTTTCGCATATTGCTTAACTCTTAAATCAAGTAAAAAAAGGTGGAGCCAAATACAATTTCCCATGGTATGTTTCACAATAAAAAAAATCTACGATTCATTGCTAGTTATTACAGATTGAGCAGAGGAAAACAAGTTCTATAATTCCACCTTTGGGATGCATTCTTGTGTTATGTTGGTCATGTTTATATTTCTTTCAGTGAGAATGAAAAATTACTTTAGGAACCACATTATAGTTGGATGGTAGGGAACTACGACATGGAGAAGACATTAATAATTGTAATTTAGAAGTATTTCTACTATAAAAGCCATCGAAAGGAAATCAACTACTATATCAAACATTTCACTTCTTGTAGAATTTATGCAATCAACGTTAACAAACAAGGGTGATACAATCTTCTATCTTCCCAAAAACAAAATCCCTAGGAATCAATCTCCATGGATTAGATGTGAGGATTTTCCCTCCACCAATCATGGTCATAATTGTGTCCTTGTGGTTTTTAATTGGTTCTCTAAGATGATCATTTTGGCACCATGTAAAATAAGTATTGCAACAAAGGTCACCACTAATTTCTTATTTAAGCATTTTTTGGGTTCATTTCGGGCTACTACACAACATTATTTTAATATGGGGACAATAGATTCCTTCTAATTCTCTCCTATTCTAGCTTACAGTCTTTGATGGAAACTAGGTTAACAAAATTAACATCCTTTCATTCATAAATAGATGGAAAAAGGAAAGTATCCACAAATATGATTATCCTATGCATGTACAACTCCAAGAATTTGTGCGCTGATAAAAATAGCATTTCATATGTTCGACATCACTGTAAAAAAACTCCAAGACTTTACTGGCCAGGGCCGTTTTCAGAATTTATTTTGGCTCCATCCATGGGGCCCCATTGATGTAGCTGTACGCACTCTGTATTCACAAATACTGTCTTGGCACACTTTAGTTGATCCAAATAGACATGCCATGTGTTTTTATGAAATATGATGTCACCGATAACATGTTCATTCTATCTTATATAAGGCCAATGCTAAGTATAAGTAGCGGCATTGCCATAATCTAGTTCCAAACAAGTTTTAAGATGTTAATAAGCTGTACTTATTTTTGTATAAAATTACCTCAAATGCCCCCATAAGAAGATTAAACGAATTTTATATGGGCTTTACACCATCATAGAGGCTATGGGTGGCAATGCCTTCGAATTGAGTAATATTGTTTTCTTGTCTGTCACATAATATTTAATGTGAAGCTACTTTGACCATAATTCCTACCTCTTCTAATCACTTTTGATGTGGATGAGCACTTTTTTTTCTACCAAATTAAACCTAAATTTATTAAGAACGATATATTGGATCATATAATTGACACAAAAATGATGGACACTCACAAGTAGAACATACAACTCTATCAAGTTGTTAAGCCAAGAAAATTTTCTTAGCATGGAATATGATTCACCAAGGTTCAATATCAACAAAATATTCCTCATATCCACTAGGAACTCCATGTAATGGAAACCATTTCTTTCTAAAGAGGACTAATAATTTTAGGAATTTTGCTTTTGTGATCCATAAAGTATATAAAAAAATCTTTCGGTGATAATAAAAACCAAGAATATTTTGTCGACGCATTTCAAACGAGCCATTGTGATTCATCATCAGGACTTATAATCTAATCGGGTACATTGGTGGCCATCCAAATCTTCTATATTTATGTATATTGTAATAGCCCTCCATGTGGCAATTTTGATTGTTTTATTTTAAAATAAGTATATCTTGTTAATGGAATAAAATCCATAAAATACATTGAAAAACTATTACTAATGATAAGAATGGCTCATGGGAGAAATCCTGCATGGGAGAAATCTGCATGCCTCATCTCTGACCCTAACAATTATTCCCTAATATAACCTGGTCATTCTGACTTAGTTAACTAATACAAGTTGTCATGAGATGAAATTACAATTTCTTTTACAATTTAATTAAGGCAATATTAAATTAGAAGCCCCCTTTGGGTGCCATTTCAACACACTAGGCTATTGAACACCATGCATTATAAAGAAAGTTTAGATTCATGTTATTATATGCATTATTATTCATTAAGGATTCAATCAAATTGGGTAACAGATGAGTGAGTCTAGGTTATTGAATTTGGTTAACTATTTAGTCTTATAGACTGAGGAGCCAGTGACTCCTGGGTTAGAATTTGGAAATGGATATTTGTGTGGCTAGTAAAGTAATCATACCAAGACAAATATATTTTGTTTATGTGAGCCCTAGTGGCTCCAGAACTTTCGAGGCTCCAAGGGGATTTTGGACATGATTATGGCTTGGCACCATGGAGTTCTCGTGGGAACTCATTCGGAGATAGGTTGGGAGTCTTGGGTTGGGCTCTGGTATCGAGTTAGGGTTCTATTTGGTTTGGATGTTGGCACTTGGCCACCGGGAAACACCAAGACTTGTGGACTTGCAGGATAAGACTATTCTAGACAATTATTAGTTTCTCTAGATAGTGGGCACCAAAGAGAGACTCGGGGTATTCCACTTAGGTATTGATCATGTCGACATGAGCTTGTGGTTGGAGGTACTGAGGGATGCTAGGGTTGGTGTCGTGGCCTAGGATTTGTTGCTTTTGGAGATTCATATCCCAACTCGCAAGTGACCTTTGGTTGGGCCTATGAACCACATGGTCTATGTCTAGGTGGAACATGGAGAGCCCAAATCTAGTCGACTCTTTCCAACATATAAGTTTCTGACTTATTTCTCATGGATTTTATTTATTTGTGCAATGTGTATAGTATACGCTTTATCTTATTTTATGCTACCGTTGATATCATTAAAATGTAGTTAAGCATGTTGCATAGTGTTATTATGTATTTCTACTGTGAGGGTTAATTTATTTTATACATAATGTACAATTTTGCATGGAATATAGTGATCCATATCATATTTAATTAAACTACCGGGTCCATATTGAAATCCTAGTAGAAAAATATTTATGCATTCGCATATTATTTCAATTAATTAAAGGATTTCGTAAGATTGACATTGTCGGTTAGAGTTTGGGGAAACTACAGATTGGTATTAGAGAAACTCTTATTAAGTGGTGTTGCCCAACACACAGAAAGGCACACTTCATATTAGTATTAGATCCCGGGTTGCAACAACTAGTTTAAATTGGGCTTGATTTGGAACAAGCTCGGGAACATTTTGACAAAAATCACAATGGTGGAAACAACATAAGTTTCTAGAAATATGAGAGTAGATGCCACATATGGGAACGTAAGGAATGACAGGTCAAAATTTTGATGGTTTTTGGGCTTGGTTGGATCAAAGTTGTAACAAAATTGAAGGTTTACCGATTTTTCATCAGCCATTTGACAAAATTCCTATTGATTTAAAGGGTGTAATTTC